>APFE031578910.1:325407-359723 GCA_000404065.3 Pinus taeda
TACATATAGATATGCATAGTTGATATGAAAATATATATTTTCTAAAATATTCTAGTTATTACTAAAATAGCATAGTAAAAGAATTATATATGTTTCTCATGTTGGGATTATTTTTAGTACTTTTTATTTGATATAAAGTTTATACAATAAATGTTGCAATAATTTATTTATAGTAAAAAAAATCTTACTATTAATAACTTGTTTAACATGTGTATATTAAACTTATGTTAAGCACAAATTGTTTACATTCAATTTATGTTAAACACAAAATATTATACATTTCTCGTAAAAAAAAACCAGTTTTTAAAAAAATATTATTTGAATTTGTTAATACTTTTTAATATAAATTAATTGTAATAATAATAAAAAAATAAATAAAATAAAAACTATTTATACAAAATTTTATTTCTAATCATATTTTGAAACATAATTTTTATTTAACTTATTTTATAAAATAATAAAAATTAGTTTTAATAACTTCTAAATACTATTGACAAATAAGATTAAAAAGGTGATATCCTAAAATCATAAAAACTTAAAAATATTAACCTCTTTTTGATATATATCATTTAATCCATCCGGTTAAGTTTCGTATTCCATATATGAATTCAATTTATGTAATATTTCTATAAACTATGTTTACGTTCGTATTTACAATGGAAAATATTATTTTTTACCCTGTTTAACGTCGAAAACAAGAACGGTTAGAATATAGATCTTAAATAATTTGAATATAATGTTTTACACGTTCTTTAAATTCATTTTTACATTGGAAAAACTATTTTCATCTTTTTCATTCTTGCATTGGAAAAGCTATTTTCAGCTTTATCAACACGGGTTTCATTATGTGAAGTTTCGCGACATTGATCATCACAATTTTGGTGAGGGATTTGTGGCTCCAATAAAAGGTATTCATGAACATGAGGTATATACATTGAGACTTTATGGTTATTGTGATTTCTTTGGAAAGAAATTGCATGTGTTTTGTGCAATGAATGATAGGTTATTTTATTAATTGGAAAGTGCAATGAATTATAGGTTATTTTATTAATTGGGAATATTGCTCTAGGCTCTTGAAAATTGCAGGGATTTTTATGTAAAGGAGTTAACTATTTTATTGGAAAGTTTTGCATGGTTTCTATGCAATAATTTTCTAAAAACATGCATGAGAACTTACATATTAAAAAACAAAGAAACTATGTTGTTTTTAAAAATATATATATTGCGGGGATGTTGTTACTCTTCCAAAGAGAATGCACGTAAATTCTACAAACAAAAATTTTAAGAATTCATACTACTTTTCATAAAGAATGCATGTGAGATAAAGAAACCATATTACTTTCTTGAAGGAAAGTTGCATGGTAAAAGATAAATAAATCATATAACTTTATTGAAAGAAATATTGCATGGTCAAAGATAAGTTATGGTTGTTATTTGCTTGAAAAAACACAAGTGAAAAATGCACACAAAAAGATCAAAGAAATCATGATATTTTCATGAAAATAATGTATGTAAATGTTTGTTATGAAAAAAGAAATAAAATAAGTTATATCATTAATGAAAGGATTTCCAAGAACTTATGAGAGAAAATTAGATTATTAATTCCCTTACATATATTAACATCATTCCTATAGAGTCTTAATAGGAATATGTGCACAATAATAATATCCGTTATATTGGATTTCTTGAAATAAATCTCTATGTTAATTCTTGAAAATAAAATATTAATTGTATGCATCATTGTATTAGATGTTGAAGTGAAATGTCGTTGCATACATTATCAAATTTTGGGAAAAGAGAAAACTTAATTAGATTAATCTTCTTGGAAGGGTTTCATGAATCTGTATGCATATATTACCCATGTTGTTTATATAAAGACTCCAAGGATTTGAGTGTAGAAATACATGGATAGGAGTTTTGTATTTGAATTGATAAAAAATAAATATGTTTTTCTTAAAACATGCGTATGAATCTTCTTCATACAAGAATAAGAATGCATGCTTGTTTCTTGATAAGATTATGTGCATTGAAGAAAGGGTTATTGTGTTAGAAAAAAAGACATGTTGCATGTACAAAAGGGTAGCCATTGCGATATAGAAAATATGTTTTTGCATGTGGATAGAGAAAGTTATTATGTAAATATTTTTGAAGAGAATAATCTCTTGAAAAGATTGCTCGGCTAGATGGATTGTGTTAATTCCTTGATTAATGTGAATAAAAGATTAAGTTAACCTTTTTATTGGTGCCTCTATTTTATGCATAAAATATGGTTATATATGGTAATTTATTGAAATGGAAACATGAAAAACTTGCATGTAGAAAGATATTCAAATGACATTATATTAACTTCTTTTTGAAAAAGAAGTAAGCATTTGTTTGCATGAAAATAATAGTTAATAATGGTAGAATTGTAGAGAAGGGAACATGTGTTGCTTAAGTTATAGAAGGGTTATTATGATAAGCTCTTTCATAGACAAAGCATAGTTATTGTGTTATAGAGATATGTTATTTGCATATATAGAAGAAGTTTTGAGTTATATTTCTTTAGAAAGATTATATATGATTATTTTTATGCTGTCATAACTATTATGTTAGTTATTTTTGGAATAAGATCTTGTATATGCATGAAAAATTTGTATGAGCTTTCATTTGGAAATAATATACATTTGTATATGGGAAATGATAGCATGTTTTGTTAGCCTACATGGAAAATACTCTTTTGGAAAGAAGATGAGGTAATGTTGATATAATATTTGGAAAATAAGACATGTATTTGTATGATTTATTGCATTAGTTTTATGGAAAATAAAGCATGTTTTGCATGCCCTATTATACTAGATTTCCTCGAAAAGAAAACATTTATTGCATGTTCTATTGTGTTAAGCATTCTTTTGGAAAGTATATGAATTCACATGCACAGGAAAAACATTCGTTGTGTTAGCTTTCTTTACGTATTTGCATGCACCAAAAGTAGTAGTTGAAGGGCTAGTTATTTTGATAAAGTTTATGTAATTCGCATGCACGAAGATCATAACTGATGTGTTAGTTTCCTTTAAAGGAATTTATAGATAGTTGTAATGATTTTTTGTTATAATCCAACTCACAAAAAGATATAAAAGATAGATCAATGACTTCCAAATAAACCTTTTCGAGGGGGCAACCTCCTTTACATTACACAAATGAAAAATTCTTGGATTATACAGATGACAATACCTCCTTTCTATATATAGGATTCTAAGTGGTCCCAATATAATTAGAGCCTATATAACAATAATATTGTAGGGGTACAACAATAACAATAGTGGGCTTCTATGGGGCACAATAATAACAACATGGGTACTACATGGGCACAACAATACCATAAGGGGGTTGCACTAATAACAATAAGGTTCTACACTAGTAGTATAGGGACCTGACATGACCCTCTCCTTCAAAAAGTGTTTTCCTCAATGCTTGAGTAGCTCTGGATGCTTCTGTATAAAATTCTCATCCTCCCATGTCGAATCTTCAACGGGTAAGTTCTTCTACTTGATGAGATACTCTGAAATTGATCAATTTTGTAGATGTCGGGTTCTTGTTTATGTGATTGCTTCAGGTTCAAATATCATTTTTCCTTCCTTATCAAGTTCTGAAAATATTGTTTGAACTAGGAGCTTATCACCTATAACCTTCTTTGAGCATGAAACATGGAAAACTGCGGGCACTCAGGAAGATGTAGGAAGCTCTATTTTGTATGCCATAGTACCAATCTTTTGCAACACTTTCTAAGGACCATAGTACTTTGGTGATAATTCATTATCATTGTTATCTAGCTTGAGGGACATTTGTTTGTATGGTTGTAGTTGTAAAAATACCCAGTCACCTATTTAAAAAAAAAATGATGTGATGTTGATCTGCTTGTTGTTTCATTCGATTTTGCGTGAAAGTGAGGTTATCCTTTTTCTTCTTGATATTCTATCTTGAGTGTTTGAGGTGTGGTAATTACGGCCAATGCATTACAAGATATGGTTGGATTCATTTCTTCTTTCACTCGAGTTGGCTCCTGGTGTATATCCTCTTCTTTTAACGTTTCTTGATCCTTTTCTTCTTCCTCTTCACAATCAATGTAAAATAATTTCTTCTCAACACACTCATGACCTGTAGTGTATTTACTATCACAACTATAACAAAGGTCATTTTATTAGTTTTCTTCCAATTGTTATGGTGTCAACCTTGTAGTTTGTGGAAGGCTAGGAGCAATAACACTTGCATCTTTATTAATGTGAGTGGTAGGATTTCTTGTTGCCATAATTTTTCTTTCAATTTTTCTTGCCAACTTGAATGCCTTCTCCAATGAATCAGGTTCCCAAAGACGAACCTCATGTTGAATGTTATCCTTTAGAGTCCCTATGAAGACATCAATTGTTTGCTTCTCTGGATTATCATTTACCCTTATATTCAATTTTTGGAAGTCCTCAATGTGTTCTGCCATTGAACCCTTTTGTTTGAGATTTATCAATTGGTTAAGAAGGTGTCACTCTTTGTATACTCATAATGTGCTATCATTTCCTTGGTGAAAATTGACTAGATGATAAGTGGTTTATGAGAATAAAGCCCTTTATACCATAAAAATTGATTCGGTTCTAAATATAAAGATGCAATACGTACCTTTTGTAACAATTGCACGTCATGTAGATCAAACTATTTCTCCATCTGTGGTATCCATGTTATGTGATCCTCACCATCAAACTTCCTCATTTCAATATTTGGTATATGGTGGGTCTTCAATCCAATGTTAGATTCTATGAAATCATGATTAACATTTATTTTTTTCTCATCATGAGTTTCCTCTACTACCTTTTCGTCATTAGGAGGCCTTTCTTGTAGCAGCTTTGTCCCACCTTCCTTCAAAACTTCCATGTCTTTCTTTAAATTTGTCTACATACCATCGATACTAGCTTCCATGTCACATATAAGGCTATTTATCTTAGCTTCGATCGCATTCTTCAAATCATCCATCCAATTTTGCTTACTAGGTGTTTCTATTTTCTTGATTTGAGTCATTATTTTTCTTTCTTTTAGCAACTTGATCTTGAATCTGTTGTATCTTTGAAATTTTGAGTCTCCAAGGCCCACACTTAAAACCTATAGTATCCAACTGCGTCCTCTTTCCAATTCCACCAGTCTGATCGAAATTGGATTCTCCAAGAAAGTGTTATTCCCAATCTCCCAAGATGACATGATTATATACTTTTTCAGTAGAGCAAACTTGTGCGAAATTCCACGTGTCACTATTTTGACCTCCGTGCCTGAAAACAGTACACCGAAAAGTACAATCTGTTATCTTTTTGTAACGTTTTATGAAATTTCAATCCGATGCTCAGAGAGAAAGTTATGACAATTTTACCAAGGTCACATGTTTGGGATGTAATTCGAGAGCCTGCAAAAACCCTAAATGTGTTGGACCGTATCTCCAAAAATATAGTGAAGAAAGATCTTAAATTTGGGCCTGAGCTTCAACAAGATTTCGGCTCAATTGGGTTTTAATTTTAGAGCCTAAAACTTTGTAGAAAAACATTATAGCGAACATTCCACAACAACTTGTTTGGGATGAAATTTTGGAGCTTTCAAAAACCCTAACTTCCTTAGATCAGATATCCGAAAATATAGTGAGGCAAGATATGAAATTTGGACCCGAGATTCAGAACTATTTTGGTTCACATGTGTTTTTCTCTTAGCGCCTGAAACTTTGTAGAGAGAAATTTATAGCGAAAATTCCACGATGGCCTGTTTTGGAGCAGTGAAACCCTAGAATACGAAGCTCTAATACCAAATGTTATGAACCAACTCAAAAAAGATAGAAAAGATAGATCAACGACTTCAAAATCAACCTCTTCGAGGGGGAAACCAACTTTACATTATAGAAATGAACATTTCTTGGATGACACAAATATCAATACCTCCTTTCTATGTATAGGAGTCTAAGGGGTCCCAATACAATCAGAGCCTACATAAAAATAATATTGTAGGTGCACAACTTAGAGGGTTTTTCTTCTAACACGTAAAACTTAGAGCAAAGTACTTCTAATAAATCCCTGATATAAAAATTAATAGAAACAAACAAGTTACACACCTATCTAGCTCGCAAATAATAATTCAAATGAAATTAAATACGAACTGAAGCATAATTATCACAAAGAAAACTTCGAAGAGGTACCTACTCATTGCTAAAATGTCTTCTTTCCATGAAGTCAGTGAGATTCTAATCACTTCTATGTTGGCATGTCATCATTTCCAAATGCAAAAATGGTGGTGCCAAACTCTTACGGCAAGGAAGTCAAGGTTAGGGTTTGAAAGTGAAACATGCATTGTTGATTCTCCCAGTACTTTGATCCACCGTAGGTTGGAGGTAGTGTGAGCGATGTATAGGAGGACCACATGGGTGATGATGAGGTGGAAATAGTGGATAGGGCCATTACTTCACCCTCACATGGATCTCATACCCTCACCACAAAAAGGGATATCGAGGTTCATAATAGCACAAGGGTGTGGAAGCATCTAGGTGATTACACCCATACACCCTATTTAAAAAAAAAATTATAAGATAAGGATAGTGTAGCTAGAAATGTTTAGACATGAAAGTGATTATACATATTGATCCAGGTGGATCTCCAGACATAGTGGCATGGAAAAAGCTCATAATTTAAAGTGGAAGAAAGGCGATGAACTTGACATCAGATCGAAGTGTTAGTCGCCTTGATTCCAACGGTGTGAATGACACTCCAATCCAAGTCTGGATGAAGGAGATAGAGGCAATCAAATTTGGGTTGATTTTTTCATCACTAGGCAGGATTAGTGAAGGCAAAATTTGGACTTTCTCTAGTGGATAGAATCTAGCCAACTCCCGCCATATTACAGGAACAATCATGGCCTCGTTAAAAAGACTCCTTCGGTCAAAAATCAAATATCCAAAAAGAACCTCCTTTTGTTTTATATAACAAAAAATATTAAAAAAAAAGTGTGGTGGGACACCAACCCCGCTACCCCAACCGGTACCACATAACATTAAAATTATTGGTGGAGGGGCGAGCCACGATAACAACCATAAACAAATAGGTGTGGGCAGCCATGACCACGCCGCCCCACACCATGGAACTCCCCACATCCCATGAGGCCATCAAACATAACCACTACATGTTAGAAAGCAGGAGTTGGGTGGTTGACGAGCCCTTGGGGCACATAACCAACCCAAAAAAAGCCCAACCATTCATTGCAATGGCCAACATGGAGGTGGGTAAGGTGGGTGGGTCGCCCGAGGCGGGCTCAGCCCAACCAAACTCTCTTTAAAGAAAAAAAATCATTTGTAAAAGTTATAAAAAAAGGTTTCTTATATGTCAAAAGGAGGAGGCGGGGTTTGACTGTGCAACCTCCTTCATATTAACTAGACCTTCCACCAACTACACTATAACAATTTTATTGAAGAATCCACCACCCATATTATACTTAAACGCAGTTTGTCAGTGTGCCCAGGTAGAAGAGGCAGTGCACGCAGTTCAAGGCATAATTTTACAAGAGGGCCAGATTTTCACTTGTCAGAATTTGACAAATTTTATATATTTTTAGCACTTCTCGACCCCATGAATGCAATGGAGTTATTCGTTTCTCCATCAAAGTTCTATATTTTTCAGCCATTTTTTAGTATGGAGGTATAAAACTCTTTTTTTGTAACTGATGCTTGTACTCTTCTTTCTCATGCCACTTTATGAACGAAGGCTTCCCCATTGATCAAGCAAGGCTCGGAGATGTAGTCCAAGTCAGACAAAATTCGTTATCAAGTCTTGTTGTCTTCTTTCATGTTTTATGTGTTTCTCCTCTTCTCTCATGTGCACATTAAGTTTTCTATGTTAAGCTACAATTTATGCATGTAATTATTTAAACACATCTATAAGCAAAAGATTTTGAATCAAGTGGTATCAGAGAATGTCTTTTTTAGATGTAAATTGCATGTTTGTATGCTAACAAGAAACAGGCACCAAAGAGGTGAAGGGAAACTAAAGTCTTTCGATCCCAAATCCGGACATGCACATCGAAGGAGAAACATGGAATATGAGGAGGCTCATCATGAAGAGGAGTGAAATTTCCACAAAACCTTCTATACAATTGTAGAGAATGTTGGTCAGTTGCTTTCAACGCTGGAGAAAGGAGAAGAGAGAAATCCAGAAGCACAGTGTTCAGTGCATGGAAATGGTGAAGGAGAACCCCCTCCTTCTCCTTCGACGAGTGAAAGTTCTTCTTCCTCTGATCACCATCATCATAGAAATTCAAGCGATGCATCTAAGAAACCTTTAATCAAATTAGATGTCAAACTTGGTCTTCCCATGTTTAACGGTGAAAGTAATGCAGAAAATATTAATAACTAGATTAGGAAAATTGAAATCTACTACAGGATTCAGCAAATCGATGAGGACAAGGCAAAGATTCAGCTGGACTCTCTTTGGCTAAGTAGTACATCTCTCGTTTTGTGGGAGAGAAAATTGTGAAGCAGTAAGAGTGTGGGTAATCTTCTTTCCTCATGGCCTAGTTTCATTTCTGCATTAAAGGAACAATTCTATCCCTTGGGTTATAAACAAAAAGCCTTAATGGATTGGCAATACTTAAGGCAAGGTAGAGGTCAGGATGCTCAAAGATTTACAGAGGAATTTAGAAAACAGGCACTTAATTTGGACATTGCACTTGACTCACCTGAAGTAGTAACTAAGTATATTGGATCATTACATAGTTACCTTAGAAATTCATTATTATCGTTTGAGCCAACTACTATTGAATCCACCAATGTAAAGGCAATTCATATTGAGAACAAGGGAAAAAATCAAAGAGATGATCATTTCAAGGAATCACCTTTCAAACCTCCAAATTTCAAACCCAAATTGAAAGGAAAAGGAAAGGAGAAGAGGATGACATCAACCAAGAAAGATGAAGGAGAAATACTTTATTGCACTCACTGCAAAAAGGAATATCATGATGACGATCATTGTGGAAATAATACTCGGAAAGGAGACCAAAGAAGTATGGAGGAAAAGGCAAGCAGAAGATAGTGGCAACTGCGCAGCAAGACCTTGGATCTAATTCTAGAGATGAAGCATTGATCACAACAGCAAGAACAAAAGGTACTCTTACACCTCATGTTAATTTTAAATCACATGAAGGCACTAGTTCAATAGATGAGTCTCTTCCTAATGAATGAAAGAGAATTGAGCTATTTCATATTAGAGTTATCATAAATCATACAAAAGTGGAAGCTCTATTTGATACTGGATCCCAAGAAAGATAATTTCATAGTCCTTGGTAAAGAAACTAGGCTTGGAAACAAAACCACATCCAAAACCATACCCACTTGGATGGATACATGATAAAGCATAACTTAATTTAACTAACCAGTGTAAGGTTAAATTTGTGATGAATTCTAAGTTAGTGGATGAGGTAAAACTTGATGTGATACCATTGGATATCTGTGGCATGGTGTTAGTGAGTCCATATCTATATGATAGAAAGGAAATCTTCTTCCGTCATGAAAACAAATACCAAATCACAAAAGATGGGGTAGAATATATTTTAAGGGCTCATTAAACTAAAATCAATGTTAGCCTTGTAAGTGCAGGACAAATGAAGAGGTCGGTGAATTCCAGTAAGGGTTGCATGCTTACGATTATAATGGGAAAGGATGCAGAATTATCCGATGCTTCCAGGGTTGCGATCATGTGCATAAAAAGGAACTATCTGAATTAATTTCTAACTATGATGAGATGTTTCAGGAACCAAGAGGATTACCTTTGAAGAGGGAAATCCAACATGAGATGCATTTGCAGCGTGATGCTCCTTTACTAAATATTGGCACATATAGAATATCGACCATTGAGATGGAGGAGATCAAAAAGCAGGTGCAAGAACTATTGAACCAAGGATTCATCAGACCAAGCACTTCTCGATGCGGCTCACCAATTGTCTTAGTGTTGAAGAAAGATGGCACATGGAGGATGTGCGTGGATTATTGAGCACTAAACAAAATCACGGTGAAAAATCATTACCGTCTTCCTTGCATTGATGACTTGTTAGATCAGTTAAAAAATGCTATCTATTTCACCAAATTGGATTTGTGGAGTGGTTATCACGAGCTCTGAATTACAGAGTAGGATGTGTGGAAAACCACCTTCAAGACGAAACAAGGGTTGTTCAAATGGATGGTGATGCCATTCAGACTTTGCAATGCTCCAACCACTTTCATGAGGGTCATGAACGATCTCTTTAGGCCTTTCATTGATGGATTTGTTCTTATATATATAGATGATATCCTTGTCTTTAGTAAAAGTTGGAATGAACATGTATGTCATGTGAATAAAGTGCTTGATGTATTGAGAAATGAAAAACTCTATGTAAAATTATCAAAGTGTGAGTTTGGGAAAACCTCTTTAGTTTACCTAGGTAATACTATTGGTCATGGTCAACTAAAAATTGATCCTTCTAAAGTTGAAGCAATTCTAAATTGGCCTAAGCCTACTTGTGTAACTGAGGTTCACATATTTTTAGGTGCAACACAATATTGGAGGGGATTTATTGCCAATTTATGTATTATTGCAGCACCTTTACACACATTGACAAGTGTAAATAAAGTCTTTCAATGTGGAGGAAAAGCAACAAAAGTCGTTTGAAACATTGAAATAAAAGATCAACACTGCACTAGTCTTGGCCTTACCATATCTCCAACAGCCATTCGAGATCGAAACAGACACTAACAGATATGCTTTGGGAGCTATATTGATGCAGCAAAAGATGTTGATATCTTACCATTCAAAGAAGTTCTCTTAGGCTTTCATAAACTATCCCACTTATGACAAGGAGCTATATGCCTTGGTCTAGAGTGTGAAAAAGTGGAAACACTACCTGATCGGCAAGGAGACCATCATCCATACAGATCATCAGCCCTTGCAGTATCTTCAATCACAAACCAAATTGCAGCAATCTCGTCATTTAAGGTGGATGGGTTTTCTTCAATAGTTTCATCTGGTAATAAAGTATAAGAAGGGCACTAGCAACAAAGTGGCCAATATGCTATCTCGCCATCCTATTTCTGCTTCTATTATTTTGCATAATGCTTCGTTATCTTTTGAAAGTATGTTGAACAATATGCTAACGATGATGACTTTAAGGAGATTTATGTAAAACTAACCCATGGTTCACAGGTGGACAACTATCACTTGCAGGCGAAATTGGTGTATCACCTTGGCAAATTGTGCATACCCATAGGAGAAAGGGTACATGTAATCCGAGAGGCCCACACATTCCTTGTGTCTGGTCATTTTGGTGTCAAAAAAGCTTTGTGTCATGTACAAAGATTTTGTTTTTGGCCTTAGATGAAGAACATTGTTACTCGCTATGTAAAGGGTTGTGTGATGTGTTTTGTTTCAAAGCACTCTAATAGAAAACTCGGGCTCTACACACCACTCCCTATTCCGAGTTGTCCATGGGAAAGTGTGTCGATGGATTTTGTAGGAGGTTTGCCTTTGTCTACAAAAATTTATGACTATTTGTATGTTGTCATTGACCATTTTAGTAAGATGTGTATTTTAATGCCTTGTAAAAAGAAGATCATTGTAGAGTAGACTCCTTATCTTTTCTTTCAGCATGTTTGGGTCCATTTTGGGTTGCCCACATCGATTATGTCAGAACCAGACTCTCGCTTTCTTACAGAGTTTTGGACCAGCTTGTCGAAGATGATGGACACCAAGTGGAAAAGAAGCAAGACATTTCATCCACAAATTGATGGACAGACAGAGGTTGTCAACCACACTACGGTACACTTATTGAGAGGCTATTGTAGGAAACATCCTAAGTTGTGGGATGAGCATCTTCCATATGTGCAACATTCCTACAATCGAGAAATACACTCACCTACGCATCCTTCACCATTTAAGACATGTTTTGGCTACCTACAAAAAGATCCTTTTGATATGGTCGTTGGGATGGAAAATGACTCTAGTGGAGGTGATGATAGGGACAAAGTGCAGTAGTTCATTCAGCGGATCCAGTTGATTCACAAAGCAGTATAGGAGTAGTTGGAGAAAAGTCAAGCCCAGTACAAGGCTCAACATGACAAACACTGAGTCAGCCATCAATTTCAAGTGGGCGACAAAGTGTGGTTCCATATCAACAAGGGTAGGATAAAGGGAGAAGGGAAGAAGTTGCGACCAATCTGGTATGGTCCATTCACCATCTTGGAGAAGACTGGAAACAATGCTTTTCATCTCAATTTTTTGATATATATGAAAATGTACTCCATAGTGAATGTGGAGAAATTAAATATGTATGAGCCACCACTGATTATGGACACGAAGGAGGTGGGAAAAGTTCCTACAGTTGATGAGTTTGCGCTAGAGTATCTCGATGAGTTACCTGAAGACATCATCCTTGAAAGAAGAACCAGGACTTCTCGATGAGGAGATGTGGAATACCTTCGACTTAGTTTCAAGGGGATGCACCCTAGCAAGGAAAAATGGTTGGAAAAAGAAAGAGTGAGGGAGCAATTCGCTCACTTGCCAATTGACTAATAAATCTTTTTTCAGTCCAAAAGCTTCTCAATGGGGAGGATTGATCTAGGTGGATCTCCAGATACACTAGCATGGAAAAAGTTAAAAATTCAAAGTGGCAGAAAGGTGATGAACTTGACATCAGATCGAAGTGCTCGTTGCCCTAATTACAATAGTCTGAACAGAACTCCAATCCGAGTCTGGATGAAGGAGATAGAGGTAGTCAAAGTTGGGTTGACATTTTGATGACTAGGGAGGGTTAATGAAGGCACAATTTGGACTTTTTCTAGCGGATGGAATCCGGCCAACTCCGACCAGATTCCCAAAAAAATCATGGCCTTGTCAAAAGACTCCTTCGGTCAAAAACTGAATTTCCAAAAAGAACCTCCTTTTGTTTTATATAACAAAAAATATTAAAAAAGGGGTGGCAAGCCACCAACCATGCCACCCCACACCATGGAACTCCCCACATCCCATGGGGCCATCAAATTTAACCACTATATGTTAAAAGGCAGGAGTTGGGTAGTGGGCTAGCCCTTGGGGCATGAACCCAACCCAAAACAAGACCAAACATTTATTGCAACATCCATCATGGAGGTGGGTTCGGTGGGCAAGCCACCCAAGGTGGGCCCGACCCAACCAAACTCTCATTTAAAAAAAAAAAAAAAAATCATTTGTAAAATTTATAGAAAAAGGTTTCTTATATGTAAAAAGGAGGAGGCAGGGTTTGATCACCTAACCACCTCCATATTAAGCAGACCTTCCACCAACTGCACTATAAAATTTTTATTAAAGAATCTGCCACCCAGATTATACTTAAATATAGTTTGTCAGTCTGCCCAGGCAGAGGATGCAGTGCACACAGTTTGAGGCAGAATTTTGCTTGAGGAGCAAATTTCCACTTTCTCAAAATTAGACAAATTTTATATGGTTTCAGCACTTCTCGACTCCACAAACACAATGGTGTTGTCTATTTCTCCATTAAAGTTCTGCATTTTCGGCCATTTTTTTATATGGAGTTATAAAGCTCCTTTTTTGTAATTGATGCTTGTACTCTTCTTTCTCATGCCACTTAATGAATGAAGGCCTCCCCGTTGATCGAGCAGGGCCTCAGACACATAGTCCAAGTCAGATGATCTCCATTATCAAGTCTTGTTGTCTTCTTTCACACTTTATGTGTTCCTCCTCTTCTCTCATGTGCATGTCATTAAGTTTTGTATGTTAAGCTACAATTTATGCATGTAATTCTTTAAACACATCTATAAGCAAAAGATTTTGGATCACATATATAGGACTCTATTCTTTTAATTATAAAAATGCAATAAAGTGTTATATTCATATAGGAAATAAGAACCATAAGGAGGGACACTACATATGTATAAATCACCACCAAACATTAATATCTCTAACTAGTAATTTAAACCACTAATGATGGTATACAATCACCAAGGTACATGGATAAAGCTAAACAATTACCACAACATCCATAATGACCTATCCATCAAAGTATGAGATGAATTGGAATGATGAATATATGTATAATAAAAAAAATAGTAGTGAAATTGGGGTACTTCACAAATGGTATCAGAGCCCATGTTCTCCACAGGGCCTTAATGAACCACCACAAAAAAAAAAGAAAAAAAAAAGATAATTATAATAAACTAACAAGTGGTTTCTCTTTATAAATAATAGGATATTTAAGTTAAGTACATACTCAACAATATGGTTGAAGAAACACTTATCATCCCAGTAGGGAATGGTCTATGTGTGGAATTGGGTGGGCGCTACCAAAACCACTAATCCATTCATGGAAATCATACAAAATATGCAACGAGAGTTGGTGCATTTAAGAGATAGTAATGAATGTCTCATATGTGCCAGTGAGGAGTAAGAAAGGATGATCAAAAGTCTGATGAAGAAATCAAACCAAAAGGAGGTGGAACCAGAGGTATTGAAAGGAGGGACAAAACCTACAAAATATGAGAGTGAAGGGAAGTTGGATACAACTTATTCCCAAAAATATAAGCTAAAGAGATAGAAAAGACTCCAAGGAGAATTATAGAATATTAAGCACCCTACTTTTGATGGGGAGCAGGACGAGGACGCAGAAGCCTGGTTATTGAATATTACAAGTAATTTCAGGTTTATGGATATGAAAGCAATCTGAAAGCCAGATTAGCTATTTATCAATTACAAGGAAAATCTTACTTATGGTGGGAAGAGGTGAAGAGTGTACAATTGTTGGAGGAAAAAACAATATTATGGGATGAATTTTACAAATAGTTTAAGAACCACTACTTAAGTGAGTGATATTATGATGACTGTGCAAAATAATTTCATGAGATAATATTGCGACAACTCACCATGTATGAGTTTGTAGAAAAATTTACAAACTTACTGAGATAAATCCCATATCTTAAGGAGCAAAAAGATAAAGTACAACGGTTTGTAAATTGTTTGCCTATAGTTTATGAGGAACGAATCAAGTTTGATAACCCAAAAAAAATGGATGAGACTGTCAGGAAAGCGAGGTTATGCCACCAACATTTTAAAGTCAATGGTGAATGTACCAAGATTTAACAAAATAAGGATAGGATCAAGGCCAAAATAGGAGGTAGACAAAAAAAAACAAGATACCCTAAGAATTTTGATAAGGTGAATGTAAATCAATAATCACATTCCCACGCGAGGTAAAATATCATAGATTTGAATCTTAAAAGAAGTAATGGAGACCAGGAGAAAGGATCACTAAATTGTTCGGGGTGTGGCAAACCTCATTTACTAAGGGATTTCCAACACAACCCCATGTTCGTTCAAGATATACAAGTTGTCCATGAATATACTACATTGAATGACCCTCCTAGGAGAATTTTGAGAATAAGTGCATCCATGAAGGATAGACAAGTGGAACATCAATCCATAATGATTGAGTTAGAAGGTACTCTTGCCAACCAATTTATTTCTGCTTTAATTGATCCTGGGACTAGTCTAAGCTATGTTGGACCACAAATAATGGAAGAATGTAAACTGAAAACTAAAAAATATAAAACAGCTTGGCTGGTGCAATTAACAACAGGTACTAAGATAAGAGTCACTAGCTGAGTGAAACAATGTCAACTAAATTTAAATGCTTACTTTACAAGAATAGATTTAAATTTACTTCCCCTTGGGTCTTATGATGTATTAGTTGGAATTGATTGGCTACAGCAACAAGATGCACTTATAAACTACCGATCAAAAATAGTGACCTGTGTAAACCCGCAAGGACAAACTCAAACCATTTGGGTTGTGTCAAAACCAATATTGTTTAGGAAAATTATTGCCTTGCATATGAAAAAGAGTGACTGGAAAGGATATCAAGTATTCATGGTTCATGTAGAATAAAGTGAACAACAAAGAAAAGAGCTAAAATTAGATATTGTACCAATCATTAATGGATTCGTAGATGTCTTCCAAGAAGAAATTCCCAGTTTACCACCCGATAGAGATATAGACTTCTCCATAGAATTGGTACTTAGTGTATCCTGATTGTCTAGAGCACCTTACAAGATGAGTCCACCAAAGTTGCTGGAGCTGAAGATGCAGCTACAGGAGTTGCTAGATAAAGGATATATTAGTCTTAGTGTGTCACCATGGGGAGCATCTATACTTTTAGTTAAGAAGAAAGATGGCACATTTAGAATGTGCATTGATTATCGTGAGCTAAACAAGCTAACTATAAAAAGTAAGTATCCCTTGCCTCACATTCATGATTTATTTGATCAAGTAAGTGGAGCTACCATATTTTCCAAAATCGATCTAAGAATAGGATATCATCAGTTGAGAATTAAAAACGAAGACATCTATAAAGCAACAATTAGGACCCAAGGAAAACTTTTAAGCACTCAACTTGGATTTCTTCCTTGATGCTTAGCCCATATTCTCTTTCCAATACACCAAAAATGGTATTCAACTTTCTCTACACTTTTTATTTTACTTACTCTTATCCTATGCTAATCCTTGTCTTTTCTCCCCTATCTCTTAAGCACTTAGTTTGGCTTCCTCACTTCATGCTTATCACATATCCTACTTCCTATCCACTGCAAATGATATTCAAATTTCACTCCAATTTTTATTTTACTTTAATATTTAAATTTTATGTATTCTTTAATTTAACTTTATATTTAAAATATTACCTATTGTTATAATATTCAATATTTAAAATATTCATCCATCAATCTATTTTCTATTTTTGTTCTTGCAATTTAATTTTCCAATGTCATAATCATTGATATTTAATGCTAACATGCATGAAATTCAGCACCTTATCATCACCTCCACCCTACATGAGAATCCCCCACATTATTCAAAAGAAAATTCAAACATTTCCCCTAATATACTATTACACTCCCCTAATTTTGTAGGGGCATAAACCCAAGAAAAAATGATTCTAAAAGCCTCTGGAACGAGGAACCCATAAAGAGAGGACATGATTTCCTCTATTTTTATGAAATTTTCAATTATTTAGAAGCCCCTAGAATGCATGAGTTAACATAGGATGAGATTCCCCTTCTCTTAGATTTGTTTATGTGTTTCAATAATACGTTTGCAAAATGTCAAGGGCAATGGTAAATCCATGTAAATTAGGCTGAGGGAAGTGGCGAGAAAAATGTAAATTAGGTTGAGAGGTCATAATATGTGATTGTGTTTTTTTATATAATATTTATATTTGTTTGAATTTAGGTTTATTAGTCCCCTATCCAATTATATGTTTATTATGTCCTGTTTGAGGGATGAGGTCATGAAACAAGGAGGTTGCAAGAGGAGGATTGAAAGCGTGAGTGCTAGACTCGAACCAGAGGTGATGGACTAAAAGAGTCAACAAACATGAGTGTTGTAACTACATTAACATTGGTGAAATTTAGGAAGCACAAACTTATCTGAATGAAGGTGTTCGACCTGACTATCGATCCATTCAACCTTAAATAACACAATCCCCACCAAGTAAGTCTATTCACATAAATAGGAGTTGGTTTAAGACTTGGGACCAGACTTTATTAGAGCAAGAATGCATGAAAATGAGTTGAATGTTGGAATTGGGGTGCAACCCGTGAGTTGAGGACCCAATGGTTATGAACGCGTAAACCTTTTTGAGACTCGAACTTTTTGAGGTTGACTGATTTTAGGTCCCAAATAAATATAGCACAGAAAGAATTAGGGAATCCTCGTATAGAAGGATCCCCAATGCTAAAGAAAAACTCTTGAGGATGTAGAGATAGCATGGAAATGTTACCCTAGGAGTTAAAGTGGCCGAGAAGAAGTAGATAATGTTGCCTTTCATATGTGGCTCTTCCTAGTACTAACATGGTGAAACTTTCTCGATTTGGAGGTAATTGTTCATTGTTGCACATAAAGGCCATGAGATCCATTTTTGATGGACCAATAACCCACAAGTTCAAGAGATTGAACCTTCAGGGGTTGAATTTAACAAACCTCTAGAATTAGTTTTCATAAAGTGGTATTAGAGTAGGGAATGATTTCCTATACGACGAGGGAGAGAAACTTTGAGCCGCCTTTGAGTAGAAGTTTCCAAGACAATTACATAGTTGTTATTAGTAGAATTGTCAAGAGAGGTGAGTAGGATGCAACAAAGGAGAAGAAGAATATTGAGAGGTTAAAGATGATGTATACCTAATAAGAGAAGAACTTCATAAGGTGTCAATGGAGGATTGGTTGTAGCTCACTGCTAAGCACAAGTAGAAGCTTAATGATACATGAGGAGAAAGAATATTGAAGTGGAGATGAATGAGGTGCAATAATGAATGCACATGATTAGGAGATAATAAATATTTTCAATTGTGGTAGTATGATGTAGAGGCATAAATCACACCCCAAAGAAAATTTGATTCTAAAATCCTCCATAAGGAGCGATGTGGTAGCCATGGAGAGTGGACATTATTTCCTTTACTTTTATGTAATTTTTTAATTTTTTAGAAGCCTCTAGAAGGCATGAGATGGAATAGGATGAGATTCATATTATGTTAGGTTTTGTTTCGCTATTTTTATAAGCATACTACAAAATATTAGTGATAGCTCCCAATCCATGTAAAATTAGGTCGTGATGTCGTCAAGCCCATAGAGGCTGTAATATGTAATCATGTTTTTTTTTAAATATAATATTCCTATATGATGAGTTTATGTTTATCGGTC
The DNA here is from genome assembly GCA_000404065.3 of Pinus taeda. NCBI lineage: Eukaryota > Viridiplantae > Streptophyta > Pinopsida > Pinales > Pinaceae > Pinus > Pinus taeda. Next base: position 344,157 of record APFE031578910.1, read on the forward strand.
CCCTATTCAATTGTGTGTGTTTATTATGTCTCAGTTGAGAGACAATGTGATGAGACTTTGTAGGAAAAATGTGGCCACAAGAGGACGATTGTATGAGTGAGCACCAAACTTGAACTAGAGGTGATGGACAAAAAGGGTCAAGTAACTCAAGTGTTGGAACTACATAAAAAGTGGTTGGAATGAGGAAGCATGGACTTAGGGGAACAAAGGAGTCAGATTAGACTATCAGGTCATTCACCCTTTAACAACACATTCCGTATTGACTAAGTCTATTTGGACCAATTGAAGGTGTTTAAGACTCGAGACCAGACTTGATTGGAGCTAAAATGCATGAAAAGTGGATGAACCCTAGACTTACGATGGACCCATGAGTTCGAGTCCCAATGGTTTTGGACGTTGAAACCTACTCGAAGATGATAGAGTTTGGGCCCCAAAACAAATCAAGAGTAGGAAACAAATGGTGAACCCTCAAATAGGAGTAGCTCTGACATTAAATAAAAAATCCAAGGGTTGTAGAGAGGGCGTGGAAATGTTGGCCCATGAGTTGAATCGATTGAGGAGAAGAAGATAATGTTGGTCCGTGTATGTGGCTCTTCCTAGTACCACCATGGTCAAACATTGGGGATTTGGAAGAATTTGTTCATTGTTGCACAAAAAGGTTGTGAGACCCATTTTTACTGGGCCCATAACCCACAGGATCAAGAGACTGAACCCGTAATTCAGTTTTGATCACCTACACCTTCCCTTTTCTCTTGAAACTCTAGACACTCTACATGGCTTTCTCCCTTGATGCTTAGCCCATATTCTACTTCCAATCCACTGCAAATGGTATTCAACTTTCTACAAAATATTTCTGTAAGTTTTTTTGTACTTATACGGTCGATAAGTCTTCCCAAATCTTTAACAATATATTACTTGTGTTGTATTAAATATTATTCTAGATTCTCATGTGTATGATTCAACGAGAGAGTCTTTCAATGAATTGTTTCTCTCCACTTCCTTGACCATAACTATGATTTCCTATCACTACTTAACTCTCTTCTATCGATTCCTTAGCTTCATGGTTGGAATATATTCCTTATTGATTTACATGAAAGTTATTCCTTATGTTTATTCAGCTATGTTTTTTATTGTTTTCCTTTTAAAGGCCTTTAAAAAAAATATAGTAATTTTTTTTTTAACATTTTAACTATGCCACAAATTAGTGGCAACACCTTGTCACGTCCTCTCTAGCACGGTGCCAAATCTCAACGACCTTATTTTTGCGTTGTGCCACTCATTTCTCATTAGTCAAGAAAAGTGGCTTATTGCATTATTCCACGTGATGGATGGGGAAATAAATATATAGCGTTATATCTAAACACTAAGAATTGAATGGCATGGACACACCAAAATATTCTTCGATGATAAGGATAATTAGTTTAAGCTTCCTCTCTCGGAATTCAAGATTTCCCGTGAAAGAGCATAATCCATAGTTATCAAGTATAATTTAAATGGGTATCGTGATAAATTCAATAAAGCAATATATTACATTCTTATTTTTACCTTTATTCTTATATTACAACTTTTTAACTAACATATTCTTAGAGGTGTATTCTGACAGATTTATATTATATTTTATTATGTTATTGCTTTTTGTAAATCTCATTCACAATGGAAGTATGGTCAGGAAGTTTATTTTTCCGACGGAGGAATGTTATTGCATAGTTTTATTTTGAGTCTTTTCCATATGATAAACAATGAGATAAAGATATATGATAAACAATTAGTTAAAGATGTATATATTTTTTTCTAAGTTTATTTTAGCAAATTAATAAGATAAATTATTGGTATTTGGGAATCCATAATTATTAGAATTATTATTAGCGATAGAAAATAAGTTAAAGATTTACACATAAATTAATGTCGACACATATAAAAAGTTTCGGATAATTAATAGTTTATATCCTATATCATGCTTAGTAAGCTGAAATTCCAATTTTTATTTGGTTTCAATTCGATAGGGAAAAAATCAACTTTTTAAAAAGACAAATTTCATAAATTTTCCAATATTGATTTTTCTTATTTAAGATGTTATAGACACCTCTTCTCTAAGATGATCCATTCATAAATATTGATGAACAAAATACATCAAAATGGTATAATGGAAAACATTGTAAAAGTAAAATCTAAAGATATTAGTGACAAAATCTCAAAACTAAAGTCCAATCTAAAGAATAGGATCCTAGATATCAAAATTAGGCTTCAAGTGATCTTCACAAACATGAAAATTTATAATATAGGAGAATCATACCTAGGTGATACACTTTGATTTACACCCTAAGTGAGCCCTGCAATTTCTAAAATGGGAAACAAATTCCCTCTAATTGTAAATTTGTAAATATAGCAATTTATGAATCTGAGGTGTGTACAAGTGTCCTCATTCAGGATACTGATAAGTGTTAGGTATTTTTGATTAGTTGTAGGTTGTTTTGATGAGATGGTAAGTTTCCCAAATGGGCTTATGTAGAGGTAACATGTTTTTAGGTAAACTGTGAGTAGTATCAAACATGTGTCCCATATCATTATTTTGTTGGGGTATTTCTAATTGTAATATTATTGACATAAAAACTCTCAAAAAGGGAGATAGGAGTGAGGAGCTCGGTGAGTGGGTCATTAATTCTCCTCATAAATAGTCCTTTCAAAATTTCAGCAGAGTTAGATTAGAACTACAAGGATTATGTAATATTCCTCTTTAAATACTTTTCATTCGTTAATAGATTGTTGCCTTTTCTTTTTGGTATATAGTTGAATTTTTGTGTAGGCATTTTATTCTATTTAGTTCCATTGGAATCCCTCATAAGGGGAGGTGTCGGTATAATAAATGCTCACTCGAATAGCAAGGCCAACAAATTCCTATGTATTATGTTTGTGAGTTTTTGGTTGTAGGGATTATCAATCTATTTTATTGTTGGAGCGAATTTGAGTTGAATGGTTGAAATCTCAGTTTGGGAGACTGAAATTCTCACCACTAGCTATCAGTCGATGAACTACATGAAAAATTTACGGATGGTAGAGCCTGGGTATGTATAATTCATATAGTCGGTTTATCTAGCAAACAATTCTAGTCAAAAAACAATTTCAATAGTAACATCAACCCAGAGGAAGTGCAGATTATTATATCAACTCCAAGTTCGACTTGTCTATGGAGCGAGTTACCTTTGTTTGATTGAATATTACGTAATCGGCACAAGGAGAAGAAATTCAAGTCTTAGGCAGTAGTAGGATTTGGTTGTTGTAGAAGCAAAAGGAGGTATCGATTTAAATTGGGTATAATCAAGAGGTTCATTCCCAAGAAGGACAATTCATAGTCTAAGTGGCCTCAACAAATATTCCACCTTTGAAGAGACCAATTGAAGATTTATTCAAAGTCAATTAAGCCAGGAAATTGTTCGCCTATGGTCTTATTGGAGAAAGGCGTGCATCAAAGGAGGATGACCTCTAACGTCAATTAGAGACGACCTTCGACACTTAGTCAGGATAATTAGGATTTAAGTGTATTAGGCCGACCACCAGTTGACATAGTTAGGTTTCAAAGGAGCATCACAAGAAGGAAGTCTTACACAAAAGTCGAGACCGACCTCGACTTGTTCTAGTGAGACGCAACATATATAAATTGGGCTTCGTGCTTATAGGTACAAGGGAAATGGTTTATGCTACATTAACTTGTGTATTACATAATAGGATGCTCTGATAATATAAAGAGATTATACCCAACATCGTTGAAGACATGATACAGAGCATTTTAGTGGAAAACAAAACCTGAACAAGATCTTTACTGACAAAGGTTTAGTAGCAAAGGTGAAGCAGAACATAGGAGGAACAAAAACCAAGATAGAAAGAGATTGAAGAAGACTTCTCGTGAATTCAAGACAGGGAAAAAGATTGGAGGATGACAGAGAAAACTAACCATCAGAAGAGCTGAGAAGACTCGGATTTTGAAATCCAAGGGTTGGAGAATGAATCGAGTAAATCTGGTCTTTATGTTTTTATTTAGTTAGTAAGGGAACTTAAAAATTTGCGGGTAGCAGCCCATACAAAAAATAGGTTTTTTGAAGATGACTATTACTTAGATAGAGGTAGAGAATTGTTGTAGAGAAAGTTGTACTATAAATGTTGTAGAAGGAAAGGAGGATTGCAACTAAGGTTGGAAAATAGAGAAGGGGACAAAGGAAGTCTTCCAGAAGTGAGCAATGTGTAAAATCCATAGAGGAGTAATGAATTCTCAAGAGGTTCCAACGACGAGAACCAAAGAAACACTAATAATCAGGTAGAGGCGAGGTGTTCCAGTAATACGTAATGTGACACTTCTGTAGAAATTTCTCATTTCCCACCCCGGTTTTCAGTTTCACCTTATTTCTCCCATATATTTAAATGTCATTTCCCATATCCATACATTCAACAACTGAAAAAATAAACTTTTGCTGAAAACACAAATTTTGGAAATTTTACAGAATGTTGAAAATGCAGAAATAAAAAATCAACAGGTAGAAACAGTCATTTAACACATTTGAACACAGTGATTTTTGGTCAATTTGACCTTGGAAAAGCCCCCTAGAACTCTTGGGGAAAACCAGTTCGAGAGCCCTTATTTATTTCTAAAAATGCCTTTTTTACAGTGAGAAATATTCAACAAAAAATTAGGAAGCAAATTTACAACTTATCTCTTTTCCCATGCCTCACAACAAATTGGAAATTACAGCGAACAAGACATCAATAAATGTTGTACAACCTCCTCAATTTTCGTGCCCACTTTCAGCCTTAAATGTTGTTGTACGACCTGCTTTAAATGTGTTGTATGGACCTCGATTTGCATGCAGAAAAAAATAGAAAATTTCTCCTCGATTTCTGTGTAAACCAGTGGTACGGATTTCTAGAAAATCGTGCCAAAATCAGCCTTTCACTGTGTTCTGAATCAGCTGTACAAATATTCTCAACTGCTGCCTTGGAATGTGTGCCAAGTTGTTGTCTCCTTCTCCTCCTTGTCCAGAAATCTTGCTTGCTCTCTTGCTCTCCTTCTCTCAATTTGCTCATGAAATAATGAATGACCTTTTGCCTCCTTTTCCTCCTTTAACCTAATCCTAAGTGACTTTTGGGTAACCTCTAAATCCAATGGCTGAAATAGATTGAGATCTAGGGCTGAGATTAAATGCTCATTTATATTTCACTTTTTATTTTTTAACTCACCCCACTTTAATAAAGACCCACTTAGTCGTTTATTTCCAAAGTCACTTTTCCTTTCTAATTTTACATTGACTTTAATAAAGTCACTTTAAAATTAGAGTTTAGTACTTTATCACTTAAAGTCACTTTTAAATTAGATTTAACTTTATAAAAATTATAAACTTACTTTAGAAGAAAAATTAAATTCTTTTGGACACTTTTCCCTATGCCAAAGATCAAAGCCTTAGGGAACCACCTGTCCTTCGGTACCAAATTTCAACACTCCCTCTTACCGAGGAAGGTGTTCCTCACCACACCCATCTTTCTCTGAAGTAGACATGCTTGCCCCGTGGTAAGGCTTTGGTAAGAATATCTGCAACCTGCTCATCAGTGGGAATGTACTCAAGCTTCATAGCTCCCTTCTGAACATAGTCTCTGATGAAATGCTATTTGATCCTGAAATGCTTTGACCTGTCATGAAATAATGGATCCTACATGAGTTTAACGCAACTCTGATTATCACAATAAATCACTGAAGGTCTCAACGGCTGACCAAATAAGCCAAACAACATCTTGCGAAGCCAGATGGCCCCATAACTAGCTAGACTGGCTGCCATATACTCTTCTTCCACTGAACTCAATGCTACTGACTGCTGCTTCCGGCTGAACCATGACACTACTGTTGAACCCAACCCAAAACAACACCCTGAAGTACTCTTCCTGTCAGAAACACAACCTGCCTAATCCGAATTAGTATAACCTGCCAACCTTACTCAATCCCCCTACCTGTAGTCTAGACCATAATCCATTGTCCCCTGCTGCCGCAAAATGTGTTTTGCAACCACCCAGTGAACCTTCCTAGGCTCACACATAAACTGACTCATCGTGTTGACTGCAAAACAAATATCTTTTCTAGTGTTGACCAAATACTTCAAGGAACCAATCAGCTGCTTGTATAATGTGGGATCCACCAACTCGGAATCCAAAGCATGAAGCTTCTTCCAGTTAGTAATCATCGGAATCGACATGGGTCTAAAATCCTCCATGTGGAATCTACCAAGGATGTCCACAATATACTTCTCCTACCCTAAGAAGAAATGCCCCTCCTCCTACCACACCTTCAAACCCAGAAAGTAATGCATCAAGCCGATGTCCTTCATCTCAAACTCCGCCACAAGATCTCTCTTGCAGTGCTTTAAGAGTCTCTCTACACCTACAATGACCAAGTCATCCACATACAGCACCAGAATGAGAGACTCCTCATCTATCACAATAAAGTAAAGGTTCAGATCTACCTCACTCTTTGTGAAACCCATCCCCTGCAAATATGCATCTATCCCGGAGTACCAAGATCTGCGAGCTTGCTTCAGGCCATAAAGGGCCTTCTTCAGTCTCCACACATGGGACTCCTTCCCATGCACCTCAAATCCGTGTGGCTGCTCAATGTACACCTCCTCCTATATGAAGCCATTGAGAAATGTAGTCTTCACATCCATCTGGTCGATCCTCCAACCCATCTTTGCTGCTAACGATATAATGGAGCGGATCGAAGTATATCGAGCCATGGGAGCAAAGGGCTCCTCATAATCAACTCCCTCTACATGGGAGAACCCTCTAGCCACAAACCTCGCTTTGAATTTCTCAATGCCGCCATCTGCAGCATGCTTTACCTTGTAAAGCCATCTGGAAGTAACCACAGATTTTCCTTCACGCCTTGGCACCACGTCCCAAACATCATTCTTCATGATAGAAGAATACTCCTCCTGCATGGCCTCTCTCCAGACCTATTGGCTAGCTGCCTCCTCATAGCTAGAAGGCTCAGAGTCAAGGATGCTAGTAACTATTGCCATATAGCTACAAAACCTCTCAAGTGGTCTACTCTCTCTGACCGACCTCTTTGGCTTAGCAATAGATGTCGCATCTCTCAAGGTGTCCTCAAGCCACTTGGGCTTCCTCTTCCCTGAGCACACTTCTCCCACTGGAGAATGAAACTCCTCCTCCTCATCATTAGGGGCCTAAACTCCTGACTGTCTGTCTGCTATCCTCCTGCCTGCACCTGAACTTGTAGAAGCTGAGGTACTACTCGGAGCACCACCCCTCTAGCTCGGCAAGCCACTGCTCACTGACGGACCTGACATCCTCATAGATGTACCTCCTAATCCTCCTAATCGCTTCCCACTGGATCCCTGCGACTGACTCAACTGCTGCTGAGGGTCTGGCTGATCCAGATACTCTAACTCCCATGACCTCCTAAAGGCCCTGTCCTCCTCGAACTTCATCTCCCGCCTAACAACAACTCTCCTATGTGCAAGAATGTAAATCCAAAAGGCCTTTGAGGTCTCACTGTAGCCCACAAAGGTACCCTTCTCTGCAGTGGGCTCTAGTTTGGTCCTCTTCTCCTTGGGTATGTAGGAGTATGTAATGCATCCAAAGATATGAAGATGACTAATATCAGGCTTCTTCCCAGAGAAAGCCTCCTCCCGAGTCATGTGCACCAAGGCACGATGCAAACTCCTGTTCTGCAAGTAAACAGTTGTGTTGCAAGCCTCTGCCCACAAGAACAATGGCAACCCCTGATCATGTAACATAGCTTTAGCAGCCCCTACAATGGATCTGTTCTTCCTCTCCACAACCCTGTTCTGCTGGGGGTTGTAAGGAACAGTGAACTCCTTCCTAATGCCTACCTCCACACAATAATCAACAAACTCTCCAAGGGTGTACTCTCCCCCATTGTTCGACCTCAGGGACTTGATCTTCCAACCTGTTTGTGTCTCCACAAGAGCTCTAAACTCCTAAAACCACTTGAAGACCTCACTCTTGGTCTTCAAGAAATAAATCCAAGTCCTCCTGGAGTGATCATCAATGAATAAAACATAGTACTCGTATCCACTCAAGGAAACATGAGACATCTGACAGCTCACATCAAAATGAATCAAATCAAGTATCCCAGTCACTCTACTGTCACTGTTGGGAAAAGGGAATTTGGCAAACTTGCCCATCGCACATCCTCTGCAAGTATCAAAGTGATCAGTACTGAAATCTGGCACACCTGTAGTGATCTCCCGCAATGTCTTCAAGGCTCCATGATGCATATGTCCCATCCTGCGATGCCAAATCTCACATAGCTTAGAACTACTAGTTTTGTTGTCGGTACTACTGCTCAATGCCATAAGGGACTAGAATGCAAACTTGTACACCTTTGCATGGTGTACGCCTATCACTCTAGTGGAATCAACTGGAGTGCCCCTGGAATGCATCAACACCTATCCTCCCCTGAACAGTACCTCATACCCTCTGTCCTCCAAAGCTGAGACAGATATGAGGTTCTTCCTCATCCATAGCACATAAAGAACATCTGTCACCTTTAAGGGAGGTTTGGACTCCCTCTGAAATGTCAATGTCCCCACATCGACTTCTCTAACAATTCTATCATCACCGAGTACTACCTCTATATCAGTGCCACTCTCTGAAAGCTCAGAGAAGTACTCACGGACTCCTGTCATGTGACGTGAGGCCCCATTGTCCACATAACAGATACCCGAAGATGCTCTATTAATCGAGGGAAAAGCATGCTCCCTATGAACCTGTGTGGCAGGTGATCGTACACTAGAGGACTCATACGTAGTGAACCCAAACTCCCGGTCAAAACGAACTGCAAAGTCCTCAACCTCTGCTGAAGCTGCCAAACTCTGGTTCTTCCCCTTCTTCTTCTTCTTCTTTGGACACACAACTGCATAGTGTCCCATCTTTTGACAATTCCAACACTTCACCTTGGAATAGTCCTTCTGTGTGTTACACTGTTTACCTTTACCTTTGCCTTTGCCCCCACCATTTCTTGTGGAAGCCTGCTTCTTCCCTTTGTCTTTCTTGCCTCTTGTCGATAGTGCTGCATCCTCATCCTGTTCAACTGGCTTGGCTGCCCCAAGTTGACCTTTCCTGATCTCTGTCTGAATGCAATCATCCCAAAACCTCGCCCATGTGGGAAGGGTCCCACGTGCACAAACCCCATCAGCAAAGTTCATCCATGAACGGGGGAGGCCATTCACTGCAATCCGCACGAACTCAGTGGGTGGAATGGCCTCTCCAATTGCTGCCAACTCATATCTCACATTAGTAATCTTTGTGAGATATCCAGCTGCACTATCCTTACCCATCTTAATGTTCTTCAGCTTCTCCTTCAGGACCATTTTCCGGTTCTCATTGGTACTCTGGTAGAGATTGGACAATGCTGTCCACATCTCATGGGCATTGCTCTTTCCTCTCACATGAGGAATGCAATGGTCTTTGACTCTGTCTAAATCAGCCTCTTACCCTTGTTGTTGTTTTTATTATACTCAGCCAACTGAGTAGCATCAGTAGGCACAACAACAGGGTTCTATGTGGTATGCACCATGATATCCCAAACTTATGCCTCCTCAAAGATACTTTGCATTCTCTCATTTCAAGCTTTGTAATTTATATGCCCATCTAGCCTATCCTCCACCCTCAATCCCAATGACATCCTGCTATCCTAAAACTGAAAAATAGCGATGTTGTAGTAAAGATAAAACTATTGTTTGTGAAAAATCAGCTTGCTTGAATTTTCTGAGTGAAAAATCAGCAGGCTGTAATTTTCCTCATTGCTGTCCCAAACTGCACTTTAGCAACCTGGCTCTGATACCATGTAGAAATTTCTCAGTTCCCACCCGGGTTTTCAGTTTCACCTTATTTCTCCCATATAGTTAAATGCCCTTTCCCATATCCATACATTCAATAAGTGAAAAAATAATCTTTTGCTGAAAACACAAACTCTGGAAATTTTACAGAATGCTCAAAATGCAGAAATAAAAAATCAGCAGGTACAAACATTCATTTAATACATTTGAACAGAGTGATTTTTGGTCAATGTGACCCTGGAAAAACCCCCTACAACTCTTGGGGAAAACCAGTTCGAGAGCTCTCATTTATTTCTAAAAATGTCTTTTTTACAGTGAGAAATATTCAGCAAAAAATCAGCAAGAAAATTTACAACTTATCCCTTTTCCCGTGCCTCACAGCAAACTGGAAATTACAGCAAGCAGGACAGCAATAAATGTTGTATAGCCTCCTTGATTTTCGTGCCCACTTTCGGCCTTAAATTATGCTATATGGCCTGCATTAAATGCATTGTATGGACTTTATTGCATGCAGAAAAATAAAAATAATAAAAAATTAAATAATAAAAAATAAAAATAAAAATAAATAAAAATAAATAAAAAAAAATTGCTCCTCGATTTATGTGCATACCACTCCTTGATTTCTGTGCAAACTAGCTGTACAGATTTCTAGAAAATTGTGCCAAAATCAGCCTTTCACTGTGTGCTAAATCAGCTGCATAAATCTGCTCAACTACTGCCGTGGAATGTGTGCCAAGTTGTTGTCTCCTTCTCCTCCTTGTCCAAAATTCTCCCTTGCTCTCTTTCTCTCCTTCTCTCAATTTGCTCATGAAAGAATGAATGACCTTTTGCCTTGTTTTCCTCCTTTAATCTAATCCTAAGTGACTTTTGGGTAACCTCTAAATCCAATGGCTGAAATAGATTGAGATCTAGGGTTGAGATTAAATGCCCATTTAAATCTCACTTCTTATTTTCTAACTCACCCCACTTTAATAAAGACCCACTTAGTCATTTATTTCCAAAGTTACTTTTCCTTTCTAATTTTACATTGACTTTAATAAAGTCACTTTAAAATTAGACTTTAGTAACTTTATCACTTAAAGTCACTTTTAAATTAGATTTAACTTTATAAAAATTATAAAGCTACTTTAGGAGAAAAATTAAATTCTTTTCGACACTTTTCCTTAGGCCAAAGATCAAAGACTTAGGGAACCACCTGTCCTCCGGTACCAAATTTCAACATTACAAGGCTAGGTTGAAACTCATGATGAGCATGAAGAAGCTCCTGCAGAGAAGGAATAAAGTGACCATTTCTTGTCGTGATGAAGGTTCGAGTAAAAGGCACAAAGGAAGAGAGAAGGATGTGAATAGATGTGGCATGAGGAGGAAATTAAGCTCAGAAGAATTCAATAAGGAGGTGGATGAGTTAAGAAAAGACTCAATGAAATAATTAAGTTGCTATAGGAGAGGGAGGAAAGTGAGAGATGGATTTGGGGCCTAAGGAAGAAGCTCTATGTACCTGTCAGACCAAAGGATTTTAAGAAGAATTCTCCGAACGCTATAGATCTAAGGAAAATAAGGATGAGGTCTATGATAAAACCCTCAATGGAGGAAGGAGAGCTCATAGAACTTGAGCCTAAGGAAGGACCAAATCACTATTTTGAACTAAATGAATGATCACTCCTTGAAGATAAGGAGAATGGACTCATGGAAGGTCCGAGGAAGAAAGAGATGATAGAAGATGCTTGCCTCTATAGACTACAACAATACAAAATCCATGGGGAAACAAATGATGATGATAAGGAGAGGAGAGTGATGGAGAATCTCATGGACAATGTGAAGACACCAAACTAGCAAGGTAATTTTTTTTAATCGAATAGGAGGCTAGGAATCCTTGCATTTTTTAAACTAAGAGGTTGTGTGTGGATGTAGGCTTTTCCAGTGAGGATGGTGAAGGAGAAAAGATGGGAATAGACTATGGGGTCAGTGCCTATGGGATAATACCAAACCTATAGAATGGTGTTAAAAGCATCAATGGAGGCCCAAGAGCCTAACTCTTTTAAAACTAATCAAATTTTTTTATGCAAAGGTCAAGAAGCAGGGTAGACATCATGGGCTATCATAAAGGATGAAGGGACTGTAAAATTTCCCTTAAAAGGAAGTAACAAAGTAGTTGAGATATGTGACTAGAAGATTGATGAAGGAACGTATGAGCCAACCTTAAGTTAGGCAAAGAATGATCTCGACTAGAAGACTGATGAAGGAACATATGAGCTAATCTTAAGTTAGGCAGAGAATTGGAAATACTTTGAATTTGTCAGAAGAATTGTGAGTGAATTAAAGAACCAAATAATTTCTACCGAGGAAAAGGATGATGCCCCATTGTCTCACAAATGTCAAAAGCATCAATACATTTCTCAAAGGGAGGATGAGAATAAGAAGACCACTATAAGGCAAGGTGAAGACATACCGCAAAATTGTGAAAGCTCTTGCAATGAAGAGAAATATAATCATTCAAATAGTTTACATTCGCAATATTAAAAGGACTTAAATTTCTTAGAGGATTGGTTGGATAGTTTCAGAAATGGAAAAGACTTCCTAGAAAATACAACCAAGAAATTGGAAGAAGATGACGTTTTTTAGGCATACAAATTGCATGGTAATTTTTATGGTGAGCACATTACCAAGAGCACAATAGCATGGGAAAATAAAGGACAATAGATGTTGTCCGAAGAAAATGAGATAAGAGTAGAAGGGACAAGTTTGTCAAATAAAAATGAAATTTTATTCTATTTGCAAAAAAAATACAAATTATGAAATTGTTTTGGAGGACAATCAAGAAACTGCAAAAGGTAAACACCACGATGAATCAACATTTAATGACTAAAAGTATTTATTGTACAACATTTAATGACTAAAAATATTTATTGTAAGAAATGTGTAGAAGATGAGAGCCAATCTCTCATAGGGTAGCTAGGGAAAAAGGATTCAACTGTAAATGATTGTGGAAATAATGGAGTAAAAATATTATCCATGGAATTTTTAGCAATACAACTAACCAGTCTTCACAACATGTTTGAGAAAAAATAAATGAGGTTGATGGGAAAATGCTTAAAAGGAGGTACTATAAATGCTTATGGAAATAATGGAGTAATAAAAATATTATCCATGGAATTTTTAGCAATAAAACTAACCACTCTTCACAACATGTTTGAGAAAAAATAAATGAGGTTGATGGGAAAGATGATTAAAAGGAGGTACGATAGGGGAAGGACAAAATAAGAAACATGATCTAACTCATTACAAAAGTATACACCAACAAAACTTGTGGGAGGCCACGTAGTAAAGTATGGAATCTTAGACAATCGAAAATGATGGTAGAAGAATCAATGAATCAATATGAAAGTGTGGATGTTGAGCTACAACATAGAGTTTGGGATTATGGCAAGTGGAAGACAATAGAAGCAATGCAGTAGGAAAATAGTGTAAGAAGTCAACAAAAACATAAAGTGTGGGGTCCAAAGGCACATGATGAGGACGTCATATTCTGTTTTTTTTTTTTTTTTCCACCTGGTAAGTCTAATGTAGGAGCACCCGCCCTAGGTGATACATTTTAATTTAGACCAAAAAGGGGGCCTGGAATTTCTTAAAGGGGAAGCAATTTCCCTCGATTTTTAAATTTGTAAATATCATAATTTATGAATCTGAGGTGTGTACACGTGTCCTGGTTCTAGACACTAATAGGTGTTTACGTAGTTTTGATTAGTTGCAGGTTGTTTTAATGAGCTAGTAATTTGTCCAAAGGGGCTTGTGTGAAGGTAACAAATATTTAAGTAAGCTATGAGTACTATTAGAGAAGTGTCCCATATTAATATTCTGTTGGGATATTTCTGATTGTAATATTATAAAGAGAAGTTCCCTTGAAAAGGGAGACATGATTAAGGAGCTCAATGAGTGGGTCTTTGCTTCCCGCTATAGGTAGTCCTTTGTGAATTTCAAGACAGCTATTTTAGAAGTATTAGGATTCTATAATGGTCCTTTTTAAAATACTTTTTATTCAGTAATATAATGTACAGTGATGTATGGTTTAACGGTAGGTCTTCTCGGAGGAAGCCCAGGGGACCTAGGTTTTAATCTCACGGAGTACAGTGACCTGTTATGGTGGCGGCTAGAGGGGCAGACTCCCCAAACCGTCTGAGTCTACTCTTGCTAAAATCATAGGATATTAGTATACCCGACTAAGAGGTGGTTGGTTATACTCTTGGTGTTATAGTGGCAGCTATGAGGTTTGATCCTGGGTCTCCCCTGGATTATGCTTGATACTTACCGATTCACCATGTGTTAAATATATATATATTATATATATATATATATATATATATATATATATTATATAATGTTTCCTTTTCTTCTGGGTGTATAATTGAATTTGTGTGTAGGCCTTTTATTTTATTTAGTTCCATTGGAATCGCTCATAAGAGGAGGTGGTAGGTATAATAAATCCTCATCTGTTGGATCAGGTGCACAACAAAATTAAATAAACACAGAAGCAGAAGATCAAACACATAGAACACAGCTATTAACGTGGTTCACCCAACCAATCTGGGCTACGTCCACCAAACATAGGCATCAGGAATATATTAATCAAAATTTGGAGATTACATCAATGAAACTCTCACACTCTTTCCCAGCTATCCGTATGACAACCTATTTTATAGTAGAGAGAATCTAACTGCTCTCACATCAAATTTAGGATGCATTAATTTTCTCCCAACAACCTGGAGATAATCCAGCAACAGATTTTCTATTGTTGTCACCTACAAAGATTTCTACCTATTTCAGTTCAAACAGAAAATCTCAACAATCTCCACCTTGATAACAATTCGCCTGATGCCCTGTTATTATTATTTTATCTTTTCTGCAAGCCAAGAGAAGCCAAACACCAGCGTAGCTTCTCCAACAAAATTGGTTTCGTGAACATGTCTGCACAGTTCTCCTTTGTATGCACCTTTTCAAGAGAGACTCCCCTTTCAGTGATAACCTGTCTTACAAAATGGTACTTAATTGGAATATGCTTTGATTTACTATGATAGGCCCGATTCTTAGCCAAATGTATTGCACTTTGACTATCACAAAGTAACCTGATGTTGTCCTGTAACCTACCAAACTCACCAAGCAAACCTTTCAACCAAACCGCCTCTTTGCAAGCATGAGAAGCAGCAATGTATTCTGCTTCAGTAGTGGACAAAGCAACAATGTTTTGTAGCTTTGACATCCAGCTTATAGCTCCATCTGCAAGAGTAAAGACATTCCCTGAAGTTGATCTTCTCTTAACCAAATCACCTGCAAAATCGGAATCAACATATCCGCAAACAAATTCACTACTCTTATTGTAAGAAATACAATAACTACTTGTGCCTCTCAAGTACCGAAGCACCCATTTCACTGCTGACCAGTGTTCTTTACCCGGATTTGCCATGTACCTGCTGACAACCCCAACTGTATGTGAAATATCTGGTCGAGTACAAACCATCGCATACATTAAACACCCTACTACATTGGCATATGGAATTCGAGACATATAATCCTTTTCTTCATCTGTATTAGGACATAAACTCAAAGAAAGCTTAAAATGGGAAGCTAAAGGGATCGACACAGGCTTCACATTGTCCATACCAAACCTCAAAAGTATTTTCTCAACATACTTCTGTTGCGATAGCCACAGCTTACC
>APFE031578910.1:364481-377921 GCA_000404065.3 Pinus taeda
CCTTCCAGATTTCAAAATTATTCTTACCGTTGAATTTCTCAATTTTGAACCGGGCACTTTGATTTTTGGCCATCTTGTATCAGCAAAAAACAATAATCTCCAATATCCAACCAGCAAAAAAAAATTTGCCACTGCCTTTGTTTTTACTCAGACAAAACTGCCTATGCCTTTTGTTTTTACACAAAAAAATCTGCCTGTACTTATGCCATAAAAAAAAAAAAAAAAAAATTCTGCCTTTACATTGGTTTTTACACAACCAAAAAACTGCCTTTGCACTCAATTACAAACAAAACTGCCTTCTGCCATATACTCTTAAAAAAAAAAAAATCTAGGTCCTTTTTTTTTAAAAAAAAAGCTTCAAAAAAAAATTTAATGGCAAAGGGCTCCTTTTTGTTTAATGGCAAAGGACTCCTTTTTGTTTAATGGCAAAAAAAAAGAGTTACGTACACCTCTTTGTAGTTAATGGAATTAAAACTACGTACTCCACCTTTTTCCTTTTTGTTTAAAAGGCTTTAATCAAATTCACATAATTCATGTGATTAAATGTTGACTCAAATACGTATTTCCTGTTTGATGCAATGCTTGCATTTTCTTGGAAATATATATTCCAGACCACCGCTGATAATAAAACTATTTCCTGTTTGATACAATCGCTTGCATTTATTTGGAAATATATATTCAAGACCACTTCTTATGATAAAACTATATAAACCAGCATTTTAACAAAGGCAAAGAACGCACCAGCACTTCAAAAACATACCACATATATATTCATCACAACAGAAAAATCGACCTGCGCCACCGTCCATTGATTTCTCATACGCACCAGGTATATAAACAAACGGTTTATTAAAAAAAATACGCAGCACCGCCACTTTTATAAACTCAGGCTCTACGCATTAGCAATCCACCCACACACCAGGTATACAGGTTGAATAGTTTTTAAAACAAAAAACATTCCCACTGCGTTATAAAACAGTCATACCTCCATCGCACAGGCAAAATACGCATAGGCAACAGCAATCCACGGCAAATGCATCAGCTTCCTTAGCGCTCCACCTCCAGCGCTCCTCCAACACGCTTTGCCAGCAAAGGTCTGCTATCCACGCACCAACAGCAAGAGCGATATACTGTCAGGCTCCTCTAGGCAGCACTTCCAGCACCTCCAACATGCTCTGATACCAATTGTTGGATCAGGTGCACACCTATTTAATAAACACAGAATTAACACAGCAGAAGATCAAAGATATAGAACACAGCTATTTAACGTGGTTCACCCAACTAATCTGGGCTACGTCCACCAAACATAGGCATAAGGAATATATTAATAAAAAATTTGGAGATTACATCAATGAAATCCTCACACTCTCTCCCAGCTATCCGTATGACAACCTATTTTATAGTAGAGAGAATCTAACTGCTCTCACATCAAATTTAGGATGCATTAATTTGCTCCCAACAACCTGGAGATAATCTAGCAACAGATTTTCTATTGTTGTCACCTACAAAGATTTCTACCTATTTCAGTTCAAATAGAAAATCTCAACATCATCCAAATAGAAAGAGCAACAAATGCCTCTGTATTATGTTTGTGAATTTTCAGTTGCACATATTATGATCTTCTTTTGTGGTTGGAGTGAATTTGAGTTGAGGAGTGGTTGAAATCTGAGTTTGGGAGAGTGAAATTCTCACCATTAGTTATCAATCGATGAACCAAATAAAGGATGTGCAGGTGACAGAGCCTGAGTATCTATAATTCATACATTTGGGTAATGAAAGTCATTGCTAGCAAATAATTTTTGTTGGAAGACAATTTCAGTAGTACCGCGGGTCCAAAAGAAATCTGGATTATTACAACAAACCTTAGTTCAACTTGTCTATGGAGCGGGGTACCTTTCTTTGATTGAATATTATGTAATTGGCACAATGAGAAGAAATCTGAGGCTCAAGCGGCAGTAGGCTTTGGTTGTTGCAAAAGCAAAATGAGGTGCCAATTAAAATTGGGTATAATCAAGAGGTTCATGCCCAAGAACGAGAACTCGTAGTCTAAGTGGCCTTGGAGAATCTTCCACCATTCAAGAGACAAATTAAAAATTTATTTAGAGTCGAGTAAGCTAGCATATCGTTGCCCTATGGGCTTATTGGAGAAAGGCAAGCATCAAAGGAGGTTGACCTCTGACCTCAATTAGAGAGGACCACTAACCTTTAGTTGGGATAAATTGGATTGAAGAGTAGTTGGCCTATGGGCTTATTGGAGAAAGGCAAGCATCAAAGGAGGTTGACCTCTGACCTCAATTAGAGAGGACCACTAACCTTTAGTTGGGATAAATTGGATTGAAGAGTAGTTGGTTGACAACCAATTAGCATGATCGGGTTTTGGAGGAACAACGCAAGAAGGAATTCTGACTCAGAAGTCGGGGCCAACCCCAGCCGATTCGAGTGAGACCCACAACCGTGCTTATAGTTATATAATGGAAATGGTTTTTGTTGCGAGTATTGAGATGCTGTGTAGAATTCAACGCTGGCCTAAGGGACTTGGTGATGAGGTTTTTGTTTTGCACGTCTCTATACAAAATAGGAATCCTATGCAAATCAAATCAAGCCACCTTAGGGGCCTGCATCAACTTATGTTTCATGCCTTATATAGATCCATTAATCCTAGATAAGACTATCCATAGAAATTGAGAGTATCTAATGATTGTAGTTTTGTTTCATACTGTAACAATGGAAAATACTATGCTTGTTATTCATTGCGCGAAGAAAATATTGCAAATATGAATGTGTAAAATGATACGGGAAAAGATGACAAAACATTACAACATTACAAAAGAAAAAATATAACCACATTATTTTTGTTGATTTCTTTATTCTAAATAAATCTATTTACACACAAATAATGAGTTTAATCTTGTCCTATAAATTCTCTTGAATATGGAGTTTGCATACCAGGAGTGTTATTCTAATAAGTAAATTTTCTATAAACAAATACATTTATTCAATCACAACCATACATAACTGAATTGAAATGTTATTTTCCAATTTCCTACTCAATAATGTACTATAAAAATTGAATAATAATAAAAAAACAAAATACAAATACAAAAAAATGAATAATAATTATTTATTAAATAAAATTAAAAACATACGAAGTCTATAGTTACAAAATCTAAGCAAACCAAAATTTTCAAAAGAATGATTATTAAACTGAAACATTATAAAGTGTTGTCTTTCTATTATTAGTCCTTATCTTCAACAGAACGACAGCCATCACTAGATTTTTGAAAGCCAACTATTTTATTTGTTGAACATTTTTTTTTAGCTTTATCATGGTTAAACCAAAGTTTTGTATTTCTAATTTTATCTAGCTAAATTTTAGCCAAAAGTTTTGGATGGAAAACAAATCGCCAACAATTAATTTTTTTCGTTGAACAATTTTTTTTAGCTTTATCATGGTTTAGCCAAAGTTTTGTATTTCCAATTTCATCTAGCGGAATTTTAGCCGAAGTTTTTGGATTGAAAACAAATCGACCTCTTATTACAGGATTTGATTATCCTAATGCAAGAATGTTGGGACAACTTATTTATCCAAAGTCTAGTTGCAAGAATGTTGGGACAACTTATTTTATCCAAAAAAATTAGCAATGTTGTTAATATATTTATATCCAAATTTTTGTGCGACCAAGAAGCCTACCACCACATTTTTCCTCCTACAGCAGCTATGCAGATACATTGTTACTGGTTTTTTACCAATAATCTCGCCACCTATAATAGGTGTGCATGTAGATTACCACCATTGTTCACCACCGATTCCTTGGTGAGTATTATATCATACTAATAAATAATGCTTGTTAATGAGTATTACAAGCCTGGATCTAAGCAATGTTGGTTAGCAAGTATTGCAAGCCTTCATTACAATTTTTTCTAGAATACACTAGAGACAACCTCTATCACAAGTTATGATCAGATTTGGACTATATTGCTCTATTGTGGTTTTTCTCCCATTACAAAAAGAAAGGTACTTGTTAGCTTGGTTACCTAGGAATCCACTAAAGTAGCTATAATGCCACATATGACATATCACTTACAGCGCCTTCCGTTCATCCATATTCTTTTTGGTCACTCATATAGTTCCTTAGGGAAGCACATCAATATTCGGAGGATGCGCAAGGTGGCTGCGAGGCCCGAGCATGAGAAGCCTAAGTAGATCCAATTAGTTGATTATGCCTCCTATTATTGAGTCTTCAAAATAGGCTAGTAGGGCAAGGTTAGAAGTTTCATACTTAACTCTTGGTCCTGTCCAACAATGCTCTTACTAGGATTAGTTGCAACGAAGGGAAGTGGAAATGATAGCGGGAGAAATCTAAAAATGAGAAAAATATTTATCAATGTTGTTTCATCAATTCTACTTCTAAAAATAATGAGATGAGTTAGAAGATCCAATAAAGGACTCTAGCGAAAATACTTAGAAGAAACAAGTTTGTCGCTAAGAAGAGCTATAATAACAACACTTTCATACCGAGTGAGTAAGATCATTTAACATTTTCTAGCTATGGTTTAAGAGAAGCATAGAAAAAGCCCTACATAGTCATTTTCAACAAAACAAAAATAAAACCTTGGCATTGCTCTTCAAGAAAACAAAAATAAACTATTATACTGACCTAATTTAATTTTCTCATATCTAATGTCATCACCATTAACTGTACTTTTTCTCCATTGTTACAATGTTCATAGCAATGATTTTCATCTTCAGTCCTAAAATCGAAATCATACCTTAATTCTATTTCCTATATTTCTTAGTTTTCTTTGAGTGCAGGTCCTAGCTAAAGCTTAGAAATTTATGCCCCAAACAAATTAGAAAATTAAACCCTGTCCAATAACAACCACAATGCATTGTTTGAATCCTTGCGTGCCAATATTGTTCTTCTACTTTTTCTACTGACAAGCAAATAATAGGTGTAGACACTGTGTATGGCCTCGTGTAGTGAAGAAAGGATAAAATCCACTCTGATTGCCTCAAATGTATTATCATCACAGAGAAGCAAATTCACAACTGCTCTACTATTCATCTATGATTCTTACAATAAGTGAGTAACCATTTCTATGCCCAAGCCAGGAGCCTTGGTATCACTTACCTCTAGAATGCCGCTAAGGCTAGCAGTGACAGTAATCATTTCTCAGAAATGGCCCAAATTTTGATAGGCAATCTGATAATGGTATCTCCAAAAACTACTCATATGAGTGCAGGGCCATCGAATAATACCATCTATACTCTTGCTTCATGTCTGCGCTCTATTAATGAATCAAGGTGCAGTGGATGCCTAGGTGCAGTCCATGGAAATTGTGTATTTGATGAATATTATGTGTTTTTTGTTGGCCGATCAACAACTTCTTTCACCCTCTAAAGACACCACATACATTGACACAGTAGCTATAAGAGAAAAGCAACCAAATGTTTCATATAGACAATTTCTTGTCCTGCCAAGGTAGTGATGGTGCTGAAATAATAATACATGTAAATGGCTATAAGCGACGTGAATTATGTGCCTCTGCGAAGGAAACACCATTATATATATATATTGGACCTCAAAGTTATCCCCTTGAATTCTTGCCCAACGTTAGAGTATTTCTTGTGTGAGAGTAATACCATCGTTTGAAGACCTTTACAATGCATAGTTGTTACTTATAAGCCCCAATGTCTTCCAAGAATTCATGGTGAATTTGTTTAATGGTAAAACGGTTGTGGGGCTAGAGGTTGAAAACAATAAGAAAACATTATTTATTTTAATGAAAATTGATATATACATTAGAGTATAATGTGGGATTTTTAAACCTTTATATCGTAAAGGTTATCTTTGCATTATATTAAAAATAATGTGGCTTATTCATCAAATATATGGTAATATTTTTTAACCAAATATGATAATATTTTCACATGCGGCAACCACCATTTCCTAAAGCTCTTTTTTAGTAAGAGAACAGCAACACTGAAATAATGCCAAAATTGAACCCTTACATGAAGAAATACATCAATACAAATGACAGACTCAAAATTTAAAATGGATTTCAAATTTCGCGTAATGTTCCCCTATCATATTAAAATTAGTGTATTAATTCGCCAATCAAAATAAATAAATAAAATTTCTTTTTTTGAAAGCCAATTCTCCCGAATTTAGTAAGTATGTTCCTTATATGTATTTTGGTGAAAATGGAAATATTTCGTTTAATAACATCAAGAATGTCTTCTTTAATCGACTATCTTTTACTATATTTCTCCCTATTAGCTTTAATCAGAATATATCACGTAAAATATTTCAATTTTTATGAAAAAATTAATAAATAGGATCCACTTTACATATTACTGCATCGCTCTACTACACTAATAACATGAAGTGACGTAATTTTACAATTTTTCATTTTTATGGAAGCTTATGATATAAGCATTGTCATATAGGTCCCAAATCAATCGCTATAATTAGAGTGAGATATAAAGCATATTTGGTGAAGAGATTTATTTTGTTATGTAGATAGGTGTTTCTTTATTGGAATTGAGAAATTTAGTTTTTTTTTATTAATTACAAATTTTGATGAGGTGTATGGATGCTAACATATTTTTATTGTTACCATTATATTAATGGATAAAATTCTCCTTATTAACTTCTTTGTATATCTAAAACATATATTTATACAAACTTAAATTAGTTTTTTAGAAAATATGATTAAAAATCTATTGTGATTATAATTAATAAACACATATAATACTTAGTGATAAATAAATTAAAAAATAAAAATAAAAAACTTATAAATCATGCATTGAGATGTGTATTAATTTTGAAACATGTGCTTGTTCACATTCTCAAATGTATCGCTTCTTAACCATTTTCCAAGTTTTTTTTCCACCCTATTACCTATGTGGTTTCCTATTCATTACATGATGAAATGTATGCCCACTTGTGTGTTAGATATAGTCGACGAATAAATGGGAACGTGCAAGAAAAATTATAGGCACTCGTGCCTGAAATGACTTGGCATTGATATTCTTAGGACGAACAAAACTCAATACAATTTTCAAACAAAATTCAACACAAATGATTTCATTATGTTTATTACATGGTTAAATCAAGTTCAATTTCATTTCATATGTGTAGAAATTGACATTTGCAAATATTGACATTTCCATTTCATATATGCCCATATAGTTGTTCTCGGGTTTTCAATCTTTATTTGATACACAAGTACATTCAATTTGATAGACATGTTTTCCTAAGCCATATTTGATAAACAAGTTTGTCTAGGTTTGATTTATTTTTCAAATGACTCCTTTTTATTAATTGTGTACAACATTGTAGGTTCAGTAACATTTTATTTTCATAATTGTTTGATTGAGTTCATTTGTATCATTCTATTCAAGATAGTAAGTACCCTTAAGAATGTGCTCTACATGAAAAGAGGAAATGGAGATTCAAGTTATGCTATTGTGGAGATTCAAGTTATGCTATTGTATTAAACTAATATAAATGAATCCACACCTCAATTGTTTCGATGCTTGAACCCATGAGTTACCATTGCATTTAATTAATTAATGATAATGGAAGGAATTATCTTACAGGGTACATGGAATTTATATCGAAAGCACAACTAGGTGGAGTATTTTTGCATCTGCTATGAAACTGTTTGCAATATGGATATTTATGGTCTACGGTTTACCTTTTTAGCATAAATATTAATATGCCCCCTCATGAAATCCCAAGGAAAATTAATACGCAAAATTAATACTCAGTCTAACTACCAAGTCCAACATAGATATTGGTACAATTATGTTAAACTCTGAAAGCATTGTATTTTCTTTCTTCACATTTGAGAAGTCTATACATAACTTATGTCCTTTTTTTGTATGCATTTTTCATATACTTAATGTCAAAAATTTGTATGGATATTCCTGCGCCTACTTAGACAACTATATTAATTACATTAGATGGAAAAAACCCTTGAGATTCAAATATTTATACACAAGTAAGAAATAAAATAATATACTTAATACTCATATGAAAACATCCTTTTAAATTTACTATAAAATTGATGGTTTCAAACAAGGCATAGAAGGTTGTAATGATTCCTTAGAAAATTGATTAATTTCAAGGTCTTGAACTTGTGTGTTTCTTGTTTCGATCCCATCTCTTAGATGGACATGAATACCTATCACCTGTGGTAGCTTCCTCTTCTTTTCTCCTTGATTTGACATCTCAGAGATTTCTTGTCTTGTAATTCATTTCCACGTGCAAACCCTAAAACACTTGCTACATTAGGGATTTGAAGTTTCCCAAAGCCTAACACTGGCCACAACACTTGAGTCACAACACAAGCAACTATGGAATGACCCAATTGAACCTGGAATTCCATGAAATGTGTAGCATATCTTTTTTTCATCCTCATGATAAATTTTATCAAATATGTTTCGAGCGACAACAGTATTTTCCCAAAATGAGGTTCATGTGTTTCTACTTGATTTGTAAAGCATGTATGTGTCCTATTGGCATAAGTTGTCCTCTACTTCATTTAAATCAATATTTTGTGATAAATCCCCTAGTTCACATGAATTCCTACTAAGGGTGAACTCCATAAATAAATGCCATGTATTTTTATGTTAAACAATCACACTCAACACCAAATCATTTAATGTTGAAATTTCTATGGTTACCTCCCCTGCTGGATTTTGTAAGGTTAGTTGTGCTTCAATAGTTATCATAACATGTCACATCTATTTTAATGCTATCAAATCATCATACGTGAAGCTATCTAGTCCTTGCATCGTCTAACACCTCAAAGCAAGAAAAAGGAAATTGGACTCAATTCTTGTTAGAAATACTCAAAGGGGAAGGGAGTTATCCAATATTTCATTTCAATTAATATTCAATTACACATTGGTAATGTTATACGCCACTTCCCTTCAAGAAAATAATGGAATTTTAATAAACAAAAATAGCATATATGAACATTACTCTATTTTTCACAATTTTACATACTTATTTGAATCATTATATCATTAGCCATACGTTACGCAATAATGATCAATAGTATTCAACATAAAAGAAAATAACACATAAAACATAATCAACACATAGGTTTATGTTTTAACCCCGTACATAAATTACGTGCATACGAATTCTAAACCACATAAAATAAACAATGCAAGAGCATAACACATAAAACACATATATACAGATATTTTCCCCTAGATCCCAAAACTTGGACTACCGGATTGATTTTCCATTATGTTCCTTTCTTATCTTACAATAGATATACATACATGCCGAAGCATCCAATACCATAGACTAAAAAACCATCATGCCCAAAACCATGTGCTAAAACCATGCACAAAACCATATGTAGGTTCATCCGAGCTAATATAGGGTCCTATTGTGCTATACAACAACCCCCCATTTCTAAAAAACTTTTACACAAATGTTTTCATAAGAATTGGGTCCCTTTTTAAATAAACTTAGTGATATTTGTGATTTGATAAATAAAACTAGTATGGACCTCATTATAAGAAAAACCTTTATCAAAATGCCGGATCTAAGCAATTCATTTTGTGAAGGCTTTTCAATTTGCAATAAAGCAATTAGAGATCACCTATCACAATCATAAAAGGATACACATAGAAAGGTCCTCATGAAATCCTTCGATCTGATAAAGGTAATTGCAATCGGCAATCAGAGGTATCATATGAAAAAGAACTAAAGCACAAGCTAAACCCCTAATTGCGATTAATAAATAAGGCGCGTATCTCAATAATAAATCATTCGCGAAAATGGTTTGCATACATAAGTCATTTAAAAAATTAATAAATCAAACCAATTTAATAAAAACATACCACGCCTTATTATAATATCACTTTATCGCAATCGAAGATATTTTTTTTAAGTGATGAAGCCTTACCCTTTCGAAACTCCCAACCGATCTCTGATCGGGGAAATCCAAAGACACGCTTAACATAATCATTCATATATGATCAATGCGATCGATATTTATGGTATTTATTAAGTACGATTGGCAGCTTGAACAGTTATTAATTTCAC
Organism: Pinus taeda; assembly: GCA_000404065.3. NCBI lineage: Eukaryota > Viridiplantae > Streptophyta > Pinopsida > Pinales > Pinaceae > Pinus > Pinus taeda. The sequence continues at coordinate 374,558 of APFE031578910.1, forward strand.
AGTTAAGAGTGAATCCTTCAAGGATTTCACTCATGATGGTTCTTAATTGCATCTGACTTATCATATTTCAATTGCCTTAATTCTGTTCATTTTCATATTGGCTTTCAGCTGCAATATCCCTATGTTACATTTTGTAATTGTCTGTGCAAAGTTTCTTTGAACTCATGAATCCAAAGAAGATGGGGAAGAAATCTAAGAAGCCCAAGGCACCTCCTTTAGTTAAAGAAGCAGAGCTGAGCAAGAAGGGACTAATATCCAATACAACATGCCTTGGTCTAGGAATGCGAGCTGCGAAAGCATTTACAATTTGATAGAAGTAGAAGAGCCTGAAGAACTGGAAGAGGAAGCCACAACCGATTCCACCAGAAAATTAGAAGGAACTCTCAAATAACCGGCCTATTCATACCTTCATAGGATAGTAGCGCAGGCCAAAATTTTGTCATACACTAATGTGGTTAGATGCGTCATCGAGAAAATCCCAACTGCAGACCGAACATTTTCCACGATTGATGGAAGAATATTTGGGTCATTTAAACCTAAAGATCTCGGGAAAATGAACCATCGACCTCCACCCGAGAAGCGCTATAAAAAGGCATTTCTAGAAGCATTTGCAAAAGAAAATGACTTGGAATCGGACCCGATCAAACAATGGAAGCATTTCCGGAATAAACATAAGCATGAATCATTGGGTAACTATTTTATTGACTCATTAGCCTCTCCTTATTGCTATGATAGCACTATGATGTGTAGACTATGGGGACAACATGATTCTGCAAAATTTACTATAGATATGGTCTGATTAATGGAAGCTGTGATTCATGATTATGTTATCGATTGGGAAAATATTCTATCTGATAGAATAGCCACTAAGGTACTAGAATACAGAAGGAAAGTGTATACAACTTCCCAGACCATTCCTCCTTTTTACTACAGTGCATATATTCTTAACATCATTTGTTTTAATTCTGAATACCACATACTTTGATGGAAGTGGACCTCCCAAGATCCTAATCCTATTCATATCTATCACAAACAGTTGTGGAAGGCCCACTATAAGAATCACTTGTACATAATTTGCAATGGTTTTGTCCTACATGTATATTATTCTATCTTCAATAAGCCTACCCCTAGGATATCTCAAGAAGCAGCAATTGACCTAATAGTAGTGGGTAGCTAGTTCAGAGAGGAGAAATTCACTTATGTAAGGCTTTTTGGCAGTCTTACCAAACCCCATGTTCTTCCTCTATATGTTCATGATAAATTGTTAGCCCAAGAGTTAGCATATCAAATAACAATTGAAGGAACATCAAAAACCCTAAAGGATTCCAAGAAACATATGTGGCCTTCATTCCCCCTACAGTGTGGCATTTTTACCTGACATGATTATAAACATGCAGAGAAGGAGGCAGAGAAAATTCAAATGCTAATTCTTGCAACCATTTTGAATAAGCAATATAACCTAAGGAAGGTTGCCTATAAGGTTATTTCTCAAGATAAACTTACCAAATTTTATGATTTGTTTGCTTCAGCTGAAATATTTTATCGGGTTAAAGGATTAGCTACTATCAAATATGGAGAAGAGGGACTAGAAAAATTCAATAGGCTCAGAGCCCAGAGATTGGAAACTTTGCCTTTTGATTTATTAGCTACAAACCCAAAAGTTCAGCCACAAAGTCAAAGTAAACAGCAAGCTACCGATAATACTCCTAGAGTGGAGAAATTTCCCGAAAAGGAAAAGTTGCCAGAGTAGGAGCAGAGACAAGAAATAAGTAGCGGACCCATTGATTCAAGCATTTATGTTGATCCTAAACTAATCAAGGAATGGCAGCAATTTGGTTCCATCATTAGTAATACTGAGAGGATTCAAAGATTCAGTACACCTGAGGTGACCACTACTCAGAAACCAGTAATCAACACAGTTCTAACTAAAGAAACAAGTGGCCTGCCCATGATCCATAAGGACGTAGAAATAATCCCTGATAATCCCTCCGATGAAATTGTTTTACACATAGAAGAGATACCACCATTAGATGTCTTCTACAACTATAAGCATAGGGCTGTAATCAAAATACAAAGGAAAAAGAAGAAAATTGATCACTCTCCTCTTTTGACTTCAGAAATGGAGATGATGAATGTGGTATGGAGAGAGGAAATTAATCCTTTTGAAGATCTCACCAAACTTTCTCAATATGTTGGAGCATACACAGTGGCCACAATGGTCAAACCATCGAAGGTCAGTAATTTACTAAAAGAAAAAGACCAAGCAATTAGTTTGCTAGAAGCACAGGCACATGAGAAACAACAGAAGATAGAATAGCTAGAACAACAACTAGCACTCTAGAAGCAGCTACATGAACAGTTGAATGAGCAATTGCTCAAAGAAAAGAAAAGGATTGATGAGCAAGCAATTCATAAGCAACAAGAGTTATCCCAAGCATGAGTAAGTTGCAGTTATTAAATGAACAACTGAGTAAATCAAAGGAAGAACAAATCACTCAACTGACAGTTCAGATAGAATGATTCAAAGAATATCCCCAAGTGGGAGAATTTAGATTTGAGGCTCTACAAATTACCAGGGCATTATCTAGCCAGTTGAGCTTTCTATGTCATAATATCTCATGAATTCTTCCTCTGTGTAAAATTTCATCATCCATGGTTAACAAATTAGTAGATGCGAGACTGGACTTGGAAAACGCAGATGAAAGATGAACAAATTTTCTCTCTTAACAAGAAAGTAAAGAGGGAAAGTTTGTTAAACTACCAAAAATCCAGGAATTGCATAAAAAAATTCTATTTACAGAATGGCAATCTCAGCTAATGAAGGTTGAAAGAGCAACATCAAGATCAGGGAAAATTTTGAGAACCCCCCCTAAATTTATAAGTATAATAAATGGGCGAATCTCCATGGTATATAGGAAAAATGGAAGGCGATTTTATCAATAATATAATATGTATATATAATTTTTTGGCGTATCTCTCACCAGGCATGGCCAATATTTTACTCAATTATAAAATCTTGTAAACCTTGGTATTACCATGGGTTATCATAAACCTAGAGCTTAAAATACTATTAGTAATTTATAAAAATTAACAAAATTAATAGTTGTTTTTTATTTTATTTGTTATTTTAACCAAGCTAAAATGTTTAACTTACATTAAATTACAACATCCATTTTTACTCTTATCCACCAAGCCCCGAGAGGATCAAATATTTTTTCACTCTATAGCTAGTTTGCATATCACGATATTTGATACCTCTCATGGATTAGTAGATCCAGAGTAAAGATGGATCTATGCTGGTTTAATTCCCCCATTTAAATAGGCTACATTCCAGGTGAATACCATGGGTCAATACCATGTGCCA
>APFE031578910.1:378582-422896 GCA_000404065.3 Pinus taeda
GGAACGGTCTTGTTAACTCCTAATTTTAAGGGCTAAATTTACCTTTTTTACCCTCTCCCTTAAAATAAGGTGGGTTATTTGAGGTGATTTGTAAAAATGTACTATGATACAAAATATTCACCCACTAAAAAGTTAAAACCCCTTAATTTCGCCAAAGGGCGAACATTCGCCCCTAAAATTTTCTATGATCAAGATGCACATCGACAACAAGCAACCTGGTTGAATTAATTAATAACAGTATTTATTTATAAAATTTAATAACAGAGTGTTCTCTAGGAAAACTTCCACCAGTAAAAGCATTAGAATAGATGTGGAAACAAGAGCTGGAGCAGAGGGAAAAATTGATCACAGGTATTCAAAGTTTAACATGGGAAACCTTTTTGTTTTTCCTTGTCAAACCATATAATCACCAGATAGAAATGAAATGCCTCACCGATACAACTGGCCACATGATTCCTCAACTTAATGATGCCACATACACTGCTTAGTTACACTCACGCATGAGTCATCCACCGGAACTTCTACCGATGCTCGCCATTTGTCGGCTCCAATCACAAGATAATCAGCCAATACAGTGAACCATTTTTGACCAACCGTAGCATGCCTATTTCAAGAAGATTTTCACATTTTTTTAATTTGGTTATACCAGTGCATAGCATACTTCTTTCATAGTTTTTTATTTTTAGTAGTATTTATAGACCCTTTCCTGTTTTTAGAAAGGGTCCCCAAATTTTTGTATCAAGACTTGTACCGGAAGTTGCACTACTATGCTTCCAATATATTTATTTCTATTAAAACTGGACCTGAATTCTGTGTCTTGATAAAGAATTTTTTTATGTGATATGCACTATTGCTTCTTGTGAAAGTATTTCCAAGTTAAAAGGAAGGATCTGAATGTCATTCATATTGAAGGAGACTCAAATGCATACGATACTACTATCTGTGTTTTTGCTTCATGCTTTTATGTGAATCATCATTTATTTATTTTTCTATTATTGGTATATGTATATGTTCTTACAACAATTCTTTGACTTATCACTACTGAATGTTTAAGAGTTGTTATCATTCATATATATGTATGTCACTATTATATAACGATTAGTGTGATAATGTTTTAATTATTACTTTGTTCAACCACTTGAACAAAGTAATTATCATATCAATGAATATTTTTATTCATGAGTAAATCATCTATATGTTTACTTGTCAATAAGAACCATAAAAAATTGCACTAGGAGAATGACTTCCCGGGACAGATTAGTAACTTTTATATTGTTGCATTATCTAATAGATCATTCATCATTCCCATTAGATACTATAAATCAATCACTTATCCATCCCACTTATACGTCATCGGAAAACTGGTCCCATTATATCCAGTCGGAGCCACCACACAAAACGGAAAAGGAGTTGCTTTAAGGTTTGGACTGGGTGGTTTTCCGTGATGTTGATACGGTGATTTTCAAGGCATCAAAATTTTTGGCACTAGAAGGAGGGCTTGAACTATGAATGGCGAGAAAATCTAAATCTATAATCCATTCTGAGATTAAATCTCCTTCCACCTCACCTCTGACTTCTCCCTCACATGCTAAATCTCCAGTTTTTAAGCGAGAAGTTGAGAAAACAACAACCATTTTTGAACCCCAAAACATCTCAGATAAATAACCTCTAGAATCTCCTGAAGTACAGTCTCTAATTCATAAACCTCAAGGATTCTCAATATCACCACATAAATCTGAGTTATCTTAAGGCAATGTGACTTTGCAATTCATTCCCTCTTATCCCCTCACCAGACTTTAGAGTGAAAATCTTGGTATTGAACCTACTGAATTCCCTTTGCCTAAAAGAAAAAGACCAAGGAAGACAACTAAAGGGTCTGATAGTGAAACTCTCTCATCATGATCATCATCCATTTCATCTTCTCCATTGCAAAGTCAACCATTCACTCCCCCACTCTAGATTGTCATTCAACAGGGTATTGGAGCTTCCACATCTCCTTCTCAACCACCTGGAACTTCAATATCCTTTCCTTCTCAACCCCTTGGAACTTCATTTGTGCTATCATGCATTAGTAGCTCAATAATGGCATAGAACCCATGGAATAATCCTGGTGCAATCACAATGCCTGCACCTTTGAACTAATTGCTAGCTCATCCCAAGAAATGGTTGTCAAAATTCAACCTAGATGCAAGCATTCAGGCAAATGAAGACAAAAAACTTTATGTTGTTAGTTAATTTAAAAGGAGTTACTAAAGAAGACGTGGCTACTAGGATTTTCCCGTATACCCTACAAGGATCAGCCGGGTCTTGGTACTTTTCATTACCATTAGGATCCATTACTAGTTGGAATACTTTCCAAGAGAAGTTCTTAACTAAATATGGTGATGACATGTCCACAACAACATTAGTGATTTATCTCTCAAATCTTAAAATAGAATCTAGAGAGCCTATAAAAGAGTTCAATTCACGATCTAATAAAATCTTAAATAATATTCCTACTTCATCAAAACCTAGTGAAGAGGTTAGAAATGAATGGTACATATCAGCCTTACCTTCAAACATAGCTATCTTTGTGGATAGATATGCAAAGCCTACTTTAGCAAAGAATATGAAAGAGGCAATGGCTGTGGAAAAACATATCATCGCCTTAGAAAAGAAAGTTTCTCTTGAAGAACGAAAATCTAAAAAAGTTACGTTCAAAGATAATTCAAAGAAGAAAATGGCCAAAGATCCATATGATATGGAAGGTCTCCAAAAGGTTCTTAAAACTATGTCAAATGAAATGATAGAAATTAAGAAACAAGTAGTTGAGACCTCAACTAAGAAGCCATTTAGAAACTTTAAGAAACTAGACTAAAAAACCCCTAATGCTATATCTAACGCAGAGTCAAACCTCGAGAACGATGAAGAAGAAGATATCGTCTTATCATCCGAAGAAACTGAAGAAGAGGAAGTTGTAGAATGTCATGGGATGTGGAAGTTCATTTTGCCCAATTCTGATACTGAAAATGAACAGAAAGTTTTTCCAGTAAGTACTAGGAGGAAAGGAACTCCTGAATCTGTTCAAGAGACTCAAAAGAAAAAGAATATGGGTACTACTACTAAAGAAAGGGTTCCCACAAAGAAGTCTACAATGATGCCTACTCGAAATCAGCCTTCAGCTTTCAATCCACCTTCATCATCTAAAACATTAGTAGTTGCAGACTCTATAGATTACAACATCATTGAGGACATGAAGAAAACGAGAGAAAATATCACTATATTTGAGCTTAGTAAACTCAAACATAAAAAAAAAATTGTTGCTCAATGAACTAAATGCAATACCTTCTTCTCCTCTTCCAAATGTTGTATTGTCCAAAGCTGCTAATGAGACAGGTAAGCCACCAGATGGTAGAGTAGAAGCTATTGATGTTGTTCTAATTGGACATACATCAAATTCCCATACTCCTCCTTTTCTCTTGACCTACGAGATCTATAATAGAAATCTGCACAATTACCTGATAGACTCAGGCGCTTCATTGAATATAATGCCAGCTTCAATTTGTTCTAAACTAAATATTGAACCCAAGAATTCTATAGTGCATCTTGTCCAGTTGGGTAGAACTAAGGTCCAAGTATTGGGAGAAATCAACTCAGTTACCATTAGGTTATCAGCTGATCCAAGAGATGTTCAGAGAATTGATATATTAATTGTTGATATTCCTGAGTTTTATGGTTTGATTTCAAGCAGAGACTGGTCTAAGAAACTTCATGGTTACATTTCTACTGGTTAGTCTCACATGTGGCTTCCATATAAAGGGAAGTCAAATAAGATCAAGATTGATCAAGAGAAGCATATGACTCAAACTGTAATAGAGTTTGAACAAGAAAACCAGCCTATGGCATTCAATAGTAATATTATTGGTAATTACTCATATGAATCATTCTTTGGTAATGTTAGTGCTCAATAATCACCTTTCTCAGTTAATAATTTCACATCTCAAATTGAAATTTTTTTTCCAAACAGATACATCAAGATGTGTTAAAAGTTTCAAGGAAATTGTAAACAAAACTGTAGATAAACCTTTATTTTTGTCATTATATTTTGATGGGTCTAAATCTAATGACGGTGCGGGAGCAGGATGTATTTTAGTTAGTCCTGAAGGAGAAAAGACTGTGCTATGATGTAGATTAGAATTTGATTCCACAAATAATACTATTGAATATGAAGCCTTGATTAAGATGCAATATTTGGAAGTGCTCAGTAACTCTGAAATTGTTATTTAAAGCAAGTCCGAAATATTATACATTTCCTTTATAGTCACCTTAAACAATATCAATCTTTGGTACAAGACCTTGTATCTCATTTTCTAGCATTTAATATTTCTCCCATTCCTAGATCTCAGAATGTAGCAACAAATTTACTAGCCAATGTTGCTTCTCCTTCCATCTGAATACTACAGTCTCGAAAGATTTTCAGTAGAGTTAATTTTCAGACTATCGGTTCCTCATAATGTCACTAACTAGCAAGTATTCAATCATGAGGATGACATTTTAAATTTCTTAACTTCTGATAAGTCCTATGATGATCAAATTATTGATGAAAGTGAGCATGATCTTCAAATGAAGCAAAAAATTGAAGAAAATTCAATACCAGAACCAGTGGTCAAACTTGAAGACCTTTATGACATCAAAGGTAGGTTTAAACAAGTTACTAATTCAAAGCTTCAAAGTTCTACTTTAAGATTTGAATTAATAAACCTTGGCACAGAGGCCAAGCCACACAATATCAAACTGGGATTAGGACTTACTTCAGAGGAAAGATTTGCATTTATCATATTATTGAATAAATATAAAAATGTTTTTGCTTGGAATTATGATGACTTGAAAACATATGATACTTCTATCATACAGCATACAATTCCAATCATATCTGAAGAAAAACCAGTACAACAGAAATTAAGGAAAATTCATCCGAACCTTGAAAAACAAATAAAAGCTGAGTTAAACAAACTCTTGAAGGCTAAGATAATTTTTCATATTAGACATTCAAAGTGGGTGTCCAACTTGGTGCCTGTGAGCAAGAAGAATGGTGACATTAGAATTTGCATTGATTTCAGAAATCTTAATAAGGTAAGTCAAAAAGATAACTTCCCACTACCAACAATGGAGAAAACTCTGCCTTCAGTAGCTAGTTTTAAATTAATTTCTTTCTTAGATGGTTTTTCAGGATATAACCAAATATTGGTGCACCTTGATGATAGACTCAAGACTATTTTTAGAACTAAGTGGGGAACTTATGCCTATCAAAAAAATCCTTTCGGTTTAATTAATGTTGGAGCTACCTTCTAAAGGGAAATGGATATAGCATTTAAAGGTTTGATTAATAAATCAATAGTTGTCTATTTGCATGAAATTATTCTCTTCTCTAAGAAAAGAGAAAATCATTTACATGATTTGAAACAAATATTTGAACCTTGTAAAAGGTATGGGATTTGACTTAATCCTAAGAAGTCATTTTTTGCTCTTGACCAAGGTAAACTCTTGGGGTTCATTGTTTCAAAAGATGGTATTTATATCGATCCAGATATAATCAAAGAGATTTTTGATATTCCATTTCCACATAATAGAAATTCAATGCAATCATTTTTAGGTCAAATAATTTTTGTAAAAATATTTGTTCCAGATTTTTCACAGATTATTTTACCATTACAAATCATGATCAAGAAAAATTCAGTGTTTAAATGGGGACATATAGAGAAGGAGGATTTTAATTCAATCAAGCAAGAAATCATAAATGCTCCCACATTGAACACTCCTGATTTTTCAAATCATTTTATTTTATATACTCTATCATCTGATTCATCTGATGTAGCAGTATTCACACAAATCAATGATCAAAACTTGGAACCACCAATCTCATTTTATAGTTCAAATATTCAAGGTGCTGAGCTTAGTTACTCTGAAGTTGAAAAGAAATCCTTTGCTATATTCAAAGCCATTATACACTTTAGCCCCTTTGCGTTTCTAGGAAAACTACGGTCTTTTCGATCTGCTAGTCCCACTAATATGGGTAGCTATCTTAGAAACAAATAATCAAAGAAAATTGTGATTTCCTTTATGTATGACAGATAATACAGAAGCAAAAAAGACCAACCTGGATCTTCCGCTTGCCTCCTTTCTTGTTTCCTCTCCCCCTTGATAGACCTTTGCCACTCCTCTCCTATTTGTTCCACTTTAGAGAATACCTGTAGAGGCAAAGCAACAAAACACCATCAAACCATCTCGATCTATAACACTATAAACAATGCAAAATCAAAAATACATTGACCATACAATTACATTCATAAACAACAAGATTCACAAATACACGATTATATGGAGGAAAAATCAAATATCTTTACTAATAGTAGAAGAGAGGATTACAACCCAGTTGTTTGATTCAACATCATCCTCCCAGCATCAAAGCCCTCTTCACTTCACGAAAAGCAAGATCACCCAACAATACAATGTTCCTTCTCAAAGAGAAACCAACAACACTTCCTTACAAAATACAAAATTCCAACCTCCAGATCTCTCAGATGAGGGATCCATAAATAGATGTCCTGCAATGGTGTGAGTCATCTCTTGGTTTCTAATTAGTGTCATTCCACTGATAGTTCTTGGTTCCACTTGGAGATTTCTTTGATCTCTTACTCATACCTGGGCGAATTCAAAGAGGCAAGTGTCATATGAGAAGTTTCTAGAAGATTCCCTAGGTTTCCGCTTACCAAACTATCTCTGTCATTTGTCTTTCTCGCTCATCACACCCCATAAAAGGCTCTTTCAGTATGCATTTCTCTTGGCTAGTGTAGCAACTAGTATGCATCACACCTTGACCATGGAGCAGTGAGTATGGTCCAGTTTTGGCCAGTTCTGAGTGGTTTTTCAAGTAGAACTTCTGGGAAATGATGTAATCAATTGACCATGATCCTTTAAGGTATGAAACAATGCTTTTAAGGATTAAAGAGACCTTGGTTTATTGACATATGTGATTGGGGTTGAAGTGGCCAAATATGTCTATAACAATTGCCCCCTAAAGCATGAGGCCATAAATCTTTTGATGTCAGGTGAAATGCTTTATCATGAGGATCTGAGGTATTCTAGCTAAAAGGTGACATGTATAAGATATAATACAATACATCATCATCATATTATTTTCATGATCTAGCTCAGGCAGGCATTCCCATGCTTAGCTTTACAAATTCATTTCCATGTACATAGGATAGATAATCGTCTGTTGTTGCAGACTAGTGATTCTTTATGTGTAGAGTCATCATCCCTTAGCTTGGATGATCATCTGTGCAACTTCTGTGTACATTTCATGTCTTTTATTTTCCTGAATATATCGCAACCCGGATGGATGCAACTAGATCCGAGGTATTTAAACTTGTTCTATCGTCACCGGGTGTACAGGTCGATCCATGTGAAAAGATGTTTTGGAGTCAAACATGGAAAGGCATCGGCTAATTACCAGCGAATGATGTAACCTGTTAATAGGCGTAACAAGAATCATCGATAATAATAATGTCCCTCAAGGTATTGCAATACAATTCACGTGGTGCAAATATATGAGTCGATGTCGAACACCACACAAAATCTTTCGGTCAAAGGCCATTGGTGTAAACCTGTCATTGGAAGTGAGAAACATGCTATTGAGGCATGCAAGCTTCAAAGTACTGAAAGGATTGTTTTTAAGTCAACTCCTTGGATAATGACTTGATGTCGACAATAAGTGACCCATCGTAGGAGGGACTTGATGTATTCCACATCTACGATATGAAATGAAGCAAATGATTTTCTGAAGGTAAAAATGATCTAATGATACAAGGTTCAGGGATGGCAGTCATGAAAAATGGAGGGTGAAGGTATTGTAGTAGATGAGGCGTTAGCTGCGTAGTGAATTCTTTGAATGACTTCACTTGAACATGTCAGCAACATTGATATGGATTGGTAGCTTTAACCCCAAAATATGGATGGTGTCGAGGACCAATGGTGATATGACTGGTGAACGGAATAACCCAACCCAGCACAATCATGGTGATGGAGTGAAAGTGTCATGTTCAAGAGCGACCTGCTACCAACAAAGTTCTTCAATTTTTCTTCCCTTTTTCCCCAGTCATTGCTAACCAGTACCTCTTTATTTTTGTCAAGCTTGAGGAGGATAACATATGGTTGTTCTATAATTTTCCCTTTAGGCAAACCTATCACTATGTTTTAACGAGCCTAGCGACAGCAAAACTCATTCTTGTCCAGATGAGCAATTTTGTCGTTATCATTTTAACAAGTTTAACGACAAAGACAACTCAGTCCTTTTCATATTTAGAAAGTTTAAAAAGGGATGAAAAGGAAACTCTAGTAGTCCTTTTTCATAGCATAATCTCTTAAGTCTGAAAAAGTATAAAATTATACGAAAGGGGTGACTTTTCGATCACTTTAGCGAGTTGAAAAAGACAAGCACTCGATCTTTTGTTTGATAATCCCTCAGGTTCTAAAAGATTAAAATGTACAGGAGGGATGGTGCTTCCCTTTACTTTAGGAAGCTGGGAAGGCCAATCGCTCGGCAATCTGTTGATATTTAAGGACTCTAAAAAGAGCTTAAAAGAAACTTGTTTTTGAGGAACAAATGGTGTTTTCGAGTAGCAACTAGTTCCAATTAAGTTTGGAACTTCTCAAAACATGGCAGTATGGAGAGGGTGGCTAATAGAACCACTCTTCGCAGTTGTTCCTCAAAAGGGTAAACAATCAAGTCGAAGCATATGATTGGCCAGGAGGATGGAGGTGATGGAAGAACATAACGAATGTTCAAAAGGCTGATCGCATGGCAATCATAGAGATCGTTTACTGAAGGTGGATTCATTTTGTAATGAGCTTGAATTGGAAGAAACTATGCTCACTGGCAGGTTTATTCTTTAACGAGCTTGAACCTTGTGGAAACATTACTCGTGATATTGGTCAAAGATATTAAGTTCACCATTTGACACGTTAGATTATTTCATCAGTCGTTCAACCTCCTCAATTGCTCCATCAAATTTATTAGAAAGACATATACATGCCCAAAAAAATGAATTAAAAAATAACATTTTACTTGAAGTACATGAATAGTAACATAAAAAGTAGTTTTGCCTCTCATTTTCACCATTTCATTTCGAATTTGGGATTTTGGAACTCTGGAGTGGTTTTACCCCTAAAATTTCATCAGCTAATTTCGAGATATCTGGTGGACTAATCTCCATCCCGTTAAGACCAAGTAGGAGCTAACCCTGAACTCTTCATTTGCATTTCATCCTTTCCTAATTTTGAGCCTCTTTTTCCCTACTTCTGGACCCTTGGGGTTTGAATAATTCATTCTTCCTCCATCACCCCTGTCCTGCATCAAAAAGTGCAATGCATACTGAGCTGGACACTGGCTAGTCAGTATGCATCTCACCCTGTGCACAGGCAGGGTGTGATGGGCACTGAAGGGAAACTTTATACAGTGATTTTTCATGAATTTTTCTCCTAAATCAAGATCCTAATTTATCTTTTGTCCATGTTTCAGAGATTTATTGGATCAAGATGGTCATCACATGGCATGAATGTGAACATGAAGAAGAGGACATGATTGCTTTACATGACCAAGGCATAATTAGTGCATTACGAAACTGTGGTTTGCTCAAATTCTTCCGCATATCTAGCATGAGGAAACAAATCAGTTTGTTGGAATATTTTCTCAATGCATGGGATCCGATCAACCTGGTATTCCAGAATAGAGGCAAATAAATTCCAATGAGAGTCGATGATATCTACTTCTTGATGGCATTATCAAGGCATGGTGCACCTCTCTCATTATTAGGATCTACCCGCGCGGGCGAATTTGTGAGGGATTATATTCACCAATATTGTGGAGATGGATCTTAGCCTAGCAAGAACAGAAAGATCAATATCCGCGATATCATTGATCGGTCCTTGAGGACCATTTTGTTCACCTTTGCTAGATTGGTTAGTGGTGTGGCTCTTGATTTAGCCAACAGATCTTATATGCAGTACGCTGTGGAATGCCTGGAACCAAAGGTATTCAACTGGTGTGAGGTGGTGCTTCTGGTTATAATAGAATAACTCTCCAAGGTGAAGAATGGAAGATCTAAGAAATTTGGCTACGGTTCTATTTTGACTGTTTTTGCCTTGGAGAGGATTCCACTGATGCAGCCATAGTACATTTCACTAGGGATGCCAGCACCGAGGGAACCACGGATGCAGAGATGGGTCGATCTCATGGCCAAATATGCTAGTTATTCACAGGTTTCTTTCTCTGATGCCTTCTTTGAGTGGTTTGACTATCAGGAGATGGTCTTCGCTGAGTATCCATACGTTGGGATGGATTTACGAGGTGACCTAGATTTGGTGTTACCGGCTGGTGAGCAGTGGAGTGTCATGGGTAAAATGATTTGACCATATCTTTGTTTATTAGTTTTATAATGTTTTTCTGTTTTTAAATGTTATCAAGACTAATAGAACTCACATGTGTGTGCAGATGTTGGACAAGTGTGACCAGCAGCGCGCCGTAGGGCGGTAGATGACGTTCAAGTAGGAGAGGCTATAGGGAGGGTTGTCCTTCACGATTTTTACATAGCAGATACCCTTGCAGTACTAGAGGATTATATTGATGGTCTTACTCTTGGTATTCAAGATTTGAGGACCGACAAGTTACCTCTGAGATTACAACCCCATACCACTGGAATGCCGAGTCGATGGACCAGGCTCTTGCGTATGATTGCACTGGCAGTGACATGTTATCACCAGCACCATTACTCTAGGATGCTTTTTTACATTCATTTTTGAGTTTCTTGGTCACATGACCGATTTTTCCTTGTACACAAAACATTATGTGAAACTCTAAACAGTTATATATTTTTTATTTTCGTAACTTTATTTTGGTTAAGTTATGTGATCCTCATGCAAATGCTAATGTGAAATGTTTTTCTTTACGAATGCTGCAAATGTCTATCTAACACATAATTTGCTAATGAATCAGTTAATGTGTTTAAGTTTCTGGAAATGTGTTGATATTGAATGGAATCAAGCTACCTTTCCAAAATCCTGACCCTTAGGAACATACGATAGATAGCTTGGTTCTGAATTGAATAGACGCTAGCAAGCTGTAGAATGACGAGTTGCGAATGTAGCCTGACAAAAATTTGGCATATACCATGTGAAATGGCATGAAAGAGATGCTCCATCAACGCACTGTACTCAGCGATGTTGTTCATTGATTGGCCAATACATATCCCTTTGAAACTCTCTAACTCGCTGCTTGGAGCAAAAATGGCCCAGGCTGCAGAAGATAGGTTCCATGTTCTGCGACTAGCTCCATCGACGTACCAAATGAATGTTTCCAAAAAGACCGACATCTGCAACAAATGCAAAGCGGATTACTTAACCAAGGTGAAAACTCTTGATGAAAATGAAAATGTAACAAATGCATATCTATAAAGAGACTACTACACTTGATCAAGCATAGTAATGGTTAAGATACAACCCGTTTCGGGGTTGCGATAGTGGAATCCCATCATAATCTACCAGCTTGTAGGCTCCTTTTGCTAATACTCATTTAAAAATGTAAGGGCCCATCCATAAGGGTTCAAACTTACCTACTCCCAATTTTTCAGAGTCTTGATCGTAAAGCAAGAGTAGGTCACCTTCTGAGAAGACTCGAGGTTTGACATTCTTATCAGATTGCACTTTGATACGTTTCTTATGTGCTTCATTAGTGAGTGTAGTGTCACAACGGGTTTCATCCAAGTGGATTAGTTCCAAGAAACGACTCTCTTCCTCTGAAGTTTCAGGAATTAGATCGATTGTGAGCTTGAGAGATGAAATTTCACATTGAATCGGTAAGATAGCTTCTAGGCCATACACCAACTGAAAGGGTGTGAATCTGGTCACATTTCTTACCGATGTCCTATATACCCACAAAGCTGAGTATAGGATTACGTGCCAATTCTGTTTGTGGACTCTAATCATCAACTAAAGCATGTGCTTCAGGACTTTGTTGATGGCCTCAACTTGTCCATTAGCTTGCAAATACATGGGGTAGAATTTTCATGGGACAGTCCTAATTTGGCAGCTAATTCGACCATATGTGATTGCAAAAATGTGATTCATGATTTATGGCTATAGCTTGTGGAACACCAAATCTAGAGACTACATGATTGAAAAAGAAAAGAGCAGCCGTTTCGTCGCTGTTGTTTAATGTAGGCATCGCCTCGACCCATTTTGTAAAATAATCGACAACAACTATGATATACCCATGCCCCCTAGCTGAGGTGGGGTTACATCTCATGAAATCTATGCTCCATTTATCAAATGGCACAATAGCAACTACTGGATGCAGTGCTGCAGGTGGTAATCTGGTTTTGCGATCAAAAATTTGACACGCATGCAACTTTTGACCGCGATTATGCAATATTTGAATATTGTGGTCTAGAAGTAGCCAGCTCATAAGATCTTTTGTGCAGTGGCGTGGCCAAATTGATACCCCCCACATGCGCCTGAATGACAATCATTCAGGACTTTTCAGCCTCCTCATGAGTGAGGCACCTTCGGAGAACTATATCGACACCTCGACGGTAAAGTGTATCACTGACGATCATGTAGTCTTTTCTTGGTATCGAGTACATCGTTGTTTAGAGTGAGAGGTGTTAGGCCTAAATGTTTGGGTTTGGAGATAGATCAGTATATCTCCATACCACAGGTTGCTTGACAATATCAGAAACAAAGATTCATCCACAATTAATGCTTTTGATGTTAAATCATTGGACGACGATGTGAGGTCATAAAGTAACTCCACGAAGACTAGAGATTTCTTTGATTTGGATTTTGTGAATTCCAGATCAAACTCTTGCAAAATTGCTATCCATTTTGAATATTTTCCCCCTAGCAATTCACGCAACAGAATGCAGGTCATAGGGTTGTCATCTAACAAAATCATAGTTTTGTGAAAAAGTATATAGTGTCGAAATATCTCTACTGCTTGAACAACTGATAAAGCCAGCTTTTCAACATAGAAGTATTTTCTTTCTGTATCATTTAAGTTGCGGCTTAAATAATACATTCGATGTTCTATTCCATTGTCTTCTTGTACTAAAACCATTCCGATGGTTGTATTTGTAGCAACGAGATACAGCTTAAAGTCTTTTTGATGATCAGGAGCATACATTAATGATGCTTTTACTAGGGAACCTTTTAAAGCATCAAAGGAGGCTTGTGCAACCTGATCCCAGTCGAAGGGTACTTCTTTTTTCAAGATACATGTATAACCTTTAGCAAGTTCAACGTAATTTGGAATGAACCTCCTTACAAAGTTGGCTTTCCCTTGGAGTTTCTAAATATGAAGCAAATTTGAAGGTGGATGCATGCCGATGATTGCCTAAACCTTACTTGGGTTGAGTCCAATTCTGTCTTTAGAAACTACAAAATCAAGTAAATGACCAGAACCAACACAAAACACACACTTGTGTGGATTGAGTTGTATCTTGTAGTGTCAGCAATCTAGAAATATAGCTCTCAAATTCTATGGATGATTAGTCTGCTTTCGCGAATGAGCTGGTAAATCATTGACATATGGTTGAATGATGTGTTCGATGTCATGGAAGGCGTAGTTCATTTCCCTCTGAAAGGTTTCCCCTGTGTTCTTCAAATCGAAAGGTAATTTTTGGTATGAAAATGTGCCCCACGGACATATAAATGCAATCTCTGACCAGTCCTGTGGGCGGATATTGATTTGATTGTATCCGGAAAATCCATCCATAAATGAGAAGATTTCGCATCTGGCACATTCATCAATTATCTGGTAGATCAAGAGTATAGGGTAGTTTTCCTTTAGACAATTTTGATTTACATTCCTGTAATCGATGCACACTCTAACCATTCCTTGCTTTTTCATCACAGGAACAATATTCGATACCCAATCAGTTAGAGGAATGGGGTGAATGAAACCAACATATAAAAGTTTTTCAACTTCTGCCTTAATGCTAGCAGATTTCTTCGGGTGCACCCGTCGAAGTCATTGTCATGTTGGTTTGACGTTTGGATACATCTTGATTTCATGTTCAACTATACTCAAGTCAATGCCTGGCATTTCTTCATATAACCATGCAAAGACATCTCTAAATTCGTGAAAGAGAGCACAATATATTTCTAGTTATGAAGGAGAACAATATTTGCCAACATGAATATTCTCTACAACATTGGGTTTGGTCGAGATATTAATGGCTATAGTTCCTCAATATTTGACAGATTTCGCTCGAAATCCATCATATTTACAGTATTTGATAGAAAATAAAAAACTGAAGGGTGATTAAGGTTGCTAGAATAACCTTCATTATTATATTGAAGATGGGATTGATGGTGGTAATCTTCCCATGGTGCCTCTCCTATCATCATGGACTGAGTGATTCCTTCATCTGTTGAATGTATACGTGACCAAGGATCAGAAGAGGTACCATACTCTAGAGGCCTCTCTACCCAAACATTTGCTGAGTGTTGATTTGGGTTTGCTGCCCAGGCCTAGAAAATTGATTTCTACAACAATTCTCTAGGGCTCAAGGGCAACACCTGGCGATGATCCATACTAACAAAATGTTCAAAATTCTTCTTAATATTTGATGATGTAGAAGATATCATATGATAGGTTTCCACTGTGGCCACTTCCACCAGATTACTCGGAGGCAAGAGGGCAAAAGTAACTATTATGGGTGGATCTTTTAGGAGACCTACTTCGACATTTTGAAGTGGTTGAGAGCTTCCATGGATCATCAAAATGCTTCCAGTAGCTTGTCAACTGTTGGGGAAAAAGGTTAGTTGGTCAATGATTGTAATTCCTCCTTGGAAGGGAAATGCAATCTTTCTGAAATATGTTGAGACAATAGTAGCCATAGCATAAATGCAGGGCCTGCCTAGTAAGATATTGTAGTCAAGGTTTCCATCAATGACCTGGACTTCAATTTCTACTATCCTGCCCCCCAATTCGACTTGCAAGTTACTTAATATCCCATACGGTGTGTATGTTCTTCCATTGAACACTTTTAATGTCGTTGATGATGGTGGTGAGCCTAAAGTTTTCCAGCAACTCATTGACATAATACAGGTAGATGCCCCCTCATCAATGATAATTCTATGAACAGTTTTGTTGAGGGCTTTTTCCTATATAAGGAAAGAAAGCTGGGCCGGTAACTAAGGTTCATATCCTTTATGGTTAAATTCCGCAAGATTTGAATCCGTTGGGTCAATCCCACCTATTGTTGATAATAAAGCCTCCTTTTGGGAGGGGCAATTCTGCAATACTTCATGTGTCGACATAGCGGATGGTGATTAAGCGAGATCCTCCACTATATTATAATTCTGTGTTGCTCGAGCATGAGGATTAAATTTCAATATATGTACTACTCCCTTTGGCAGCTTTATAGTTAATTCAGGAATGATGGGTGGCACAACTTCTGACGAAGTTGTTGTTGAACTACTGGGTTGATCTATAGCCTTGTTGTTTGACATCAATGGATTCCCATAATCTTTATTCCTTGTTGATATCAAAGCATCATTTTGTTGTTTTGAGATGGACAACATAAGCACTTGGGACGGTGAAGCATTATCTATAACAGCCAGATTGGTTTCCGAGTTTGGAAATAGATCATTCAATACCGCTGAGGTACTTGAAGTCTTCAACAACTTTGTGACCTCATCTCCATGTGGACAATTCTTGGTATAATGGTCCTCATTGCATATGAAACATGGCTGATTAGGTTTCTTTCGCCCAACAGGGTTTCCAGAAGGCTTCTCAGGAGTTGAATCTTCCTGTTTCTTCTTCTTTTTTTTCCCTTTCTTCTTGCCCCTTGTCTACTTAGGTTCTTTGCCCTTGTCAGATGACACAGCGTTAACCTCCGAGGCAAGAAGTTTTTCATTTACTTTTTGAATAGAAATTGCAAGGGCTTTGCCAAATGGAGCCTTTGTGGTTTGCATGCTTGAGGTACCAATCACGCCATCATTACCATAAGAGTCCCTATTCGATTTAGGAGGGGGGGGAATGGAAAATTTTGGTCTAAGAGCATCAGGAATTTTGTCGTAGATCCTGCCGAACTGAGTATAGATCAAGTCCAAATATTGTGCACGAGAAATGACTTTCTCTTCAGTGACAACTCCTTCTTTCGCCACATCTTCAGTAATAGAAAATAATAATGACTTAATAAACCACTCAGCTAGAAGTTGATCAAGAACATATGTCTTTACCATTCGACGACGACAATGCCACTCATGAATATGATCAGATATGTGAGTGGCTGTCGTTTGTTTAAAGTTGGTAAGAAGTTTTGTTCCCATTCCGTACCTTAAGGGTAACTGAAGGTGGGTTAGAAGGTGGTGGCAAGGGCACTGAAGTTATCAAACAAAGCTCTAGGAAATTCAATATAACATTTTGCTGCGAGAGCAGTTAGCGTTCGCTGAAAAAGGTGAAGCCTAATCCAGTTATCATTTAAGGTGTTAGATGAGCACCACAAATGAAAATTCATTACGTGATTCAATAGATCTTCACCCAGATTTCCACTTTGTAGAATACCTGTAGAGGCAAAGCAACAAAGCACCACTAAGGCATTTAGATCTATAATACTATAAACAATGTAGAGTCAGAAATACATTTACCATACAATTGCATTCATAAACAACAAGATTCACAAATACATGATTATATGGAGGAAAACTCAAATAGCTTTATTAATAGTAGAAGAGAGGATTGAAACCCAGTTGTCTGATCCAACATCATCCTCCCAACATTAAAGCCCTCTTCACCTCATGAAAAGCAAGATCACCCAACAATACAATGTTCCTTCTGAAAGAGAAACCAACAGCACTTCCTTACAAAATACAAAATTCCAACCTCCAAATCTCTCATATGAGGGATCCATATATAGATGTCCTGCAAGGGTGTGAGTTAGCTCTAGGTTTCTAATTAGTGTAATTCCATTGATAGTTCTTAGTTTCACTTGGAGATTTCTTTGATCTCTTACTCATCCCTGGGTGAATTTAGAGACACAAGTGTCATATGAGAAGTTTCTAGACGATTCCCTGGGTTTCCACTTAGCAAACTGTCTCTGCCATTTTTTTATTCTCGCTCATTGCACCACATAGAAGGATTTTTCAATATCCATCGCATTTAGCTAGTGTAGTAGCCAGTACGCATTGCACCTTGACCATAGAGTAGTTAGTATGGTCCAATTTTGGTCCGTTCTAAGTGGTTTTTCAAGTGGAACTTCTGAGAAATGATGTAATCAGTTGACCATCATCCTTTAGGGTATGAAACAACACTTTTAGGGGTTAAAAAGCCCTTGGTTATTTGACATATATGATTGGGGTTGAAGTGCCCAAATATGTCTATAAAAATTTCTCTTAAAGACTCACACAAAAGTAATAGTCCCTTTTTCAGCAGTAAGACAGTTACTAGTGCAAAGGGATTTGGGAGAGAAAAGGGCAAACTGGGTTACGACATTACAAGAATATGACTTGGACATTAGAGCAGCAAAGAGTTTCAAAGGTCAGGGTTTTTGTAGGTCGCTAGTAAGAGCTTCTAATATTCAGGAACATGAAGGTACCAATAATATTGAAGAAATCAAGGAGATAAGTACCATGAATCCTAAATCCCAATATGCAGATTTGGTATTTTATTTGAAAAATGGATATGGTCCTTCTAATATTTCCTATAAAAATAAATGTGCCATAAGACTGAAAGAAAAAAACTTTATGATTGTTGATGATGTGTTGTTTAGAAGGAATTATGATTCGATTTTGTTAAGATGTTTAGAAAAAACTGAGGTGCAGAAGGTCTTGCAGGAATTACAGGATGGTCCAGAAGGAGGACATTTTGGAGCTGATACAAAAGCTCACAAAATTATTCACGTTGGGTATTATTGGCCCACCTTATTCAAATATACTCATGAGTATGTAAGGAAATGCAGAACATGTCAAACTGCGAGTGGAAGACAAAGGAAGCCAGCTTTTCCTTTGCAATGAGTCAACATTGAACAACTCTTCGAAGAATGGGGATTGGATAACATTGGAGAAATTATTCCACATTCATCCAAACAACACAGGTACATCCTTACATCCACGTATTACTTTGCTAAGTGGGTAGAAGCAATTCCTTTGAAGCTAGCAAACTCTGAGGCAATCATTGAATTCATAAACCAGTTCATCATTACCAGGTTTGGTGTGCCAAATGCTCTTATTTTTTATAATGCATATTATTTCTCTCGTAATTCCATACTTGAACTTTCTATCAAAATATGTTTTAAATTGAAATATCCTACAAACTACTACCCTCAGGGTAATGGTTTAGTAGAATCCACCAATAAAAATCTTATCAGAATCATTAAGAGAACTATTGATCAGAATCATAAGAATTGGCATAAATCTTTGATATTTGCATTATGGGTAGACCGTATAAGATAGAAGGCCTCAATAGGCACTTCTCTATTCAATCTGGTGTATGATAGGGAGGTTGTCATACCATCAAACCTAGTACTTCCATCACTAGCTTTAG
The DNA here is from genome assembly GCA_000404065.3 of Pinus taeda. Lineage (NCBI taxonomy): Eukaryota > Viridiplantae > Streptophyta > Pinopsida > Pinales > Pinaceae > Pinus > Pinus taeda. Next base: position 397,166 of record APFE031578910.1, read on the forward strand.
TGTAGTTTATTGAAGAAAATACCTCATCTTCTATTCAATTGAGACATAATCAGATCCTGAAATTAGAAGAAGAGAGGGAGAAAGCCCGAATTACACATGTGAAGCATCAACAAATTATTAAGTCTCCTTTTGATACAACTTCTGGCCCAGAACTTTTACAAGTTGGTGATCTTGCTTTGAAATGGGACAAAGCCCACGAGGATAAAGGAAACCACACTAAATTTCAGAAAATATGGCTCAGACCATTTCAAATCAGTGAAAGGATAGTCCCATCAACATTCATATTACAAGATCTACTAGGAAAGAGAGATTCTCTTCCTGTCAATGGGCTTATTTAGAAAAAAAATCTTCACTTGAGGAGGTAAGGCCTTCTTACTTTGTAAATATTCAATTTTCAACTATATTTGTGTGAATAATTAGTTTAGTTTCTCTCTTGGAAAATAAAGTTGTAAATAGCCCTTTATTGGTTTTTACTATTTTGAAAAGGTTACTTAAGAGAAAAATGGTGTTAATAATTACTTTTGATAGAAGCCTAAAAACGGTTATCAATAGAAAGCAAAGACTAATCCAATCTTAGCATCTTCAACTCTTAAAATTGTCATCCATGTTCTCCAAAGGAGTAAATTATTCACCCCGTCCATAAAATTTTATGATTTTTAGAGTAATTCTAAAATATATTTGATATAAAAGATAAGAGGTCTCATCACGAGTCTGCTTACCATGATCATAGGGGACTAGTTCAACTAACATTACCAACACTGCATACCAAAACAGGGTAAGGCTTATAATTATAAGACCATCACGAGCCAGCTTGTTCACTTAAATTACAACCAGTGAATGGCATTGTCAACAGCTGGCCACCATACCAGGACAATGGATTTTTATCTTACAAAATAAAGAAATAAGGAAAGGAGAAAAATGCAATACAAAATATGTGGAAACATATCTTTTGGATTCATTCTTTTAAATTATACTCTGAAATGGATGGGACAATGAATGATTAAATGGCTAAAAGAAAACCCTGTTGAGACTATAAACATTTGCTGGCAGCAGTGGCTATACCTGTGACAAGGGAGTCATTATATAAGCTAAGTTGGTGAAGTCTCTTGTTTTATCATTATCAACCAATTAAGGTTTATTCAAACTTAGAGTGTATTTAATTTTGAGATGAGAAAGAGATAGAAAAAATAGTTTTCTTTATATTCAGAGTTTACGATTACCTAGTTATATTAGATTTTCTCTATCCACTAAGGTTTTCAGATTAAGAAGGTTAAAATATTACATACTTTCTCAGAGATAACTGTTTCTTCTAGTGAATCGCCAATTGTTGTGTTGTACAACAACCCCCCATTTCTAAAAAACTTTTACACAATTTTTAATAAGAAATGGGTCCATTTTTAAATAAACTTAGTGAGATTTGTGATTTGATAAATAAAACTGGTATTGACCTCATTATAATAAAAACCTTTATCAAAAGGCCCGATGTAAGTAATTCATTTTGTAAAGACTTTTGAATAAAGTATAAAGTGTTCCTTTGAAAAACATTATAAATAATTCTACATTTCGATAAAGTGATTAGAGATCGTGTATCACAATGATAAGGGGATACACATAAAAAGGTCCTCATCAAATCCTCTGATCTAATAAAGGTAATCGTAATTGGCAATTGGAGGTATCATATGACAAAGAACTACAGCACGAGCCGAAACCCTGATTGCAATTAATAAATAAGGCACGTATCTCAATAATAAATCATTCGCGAAAATGGTTTGCATATATAAGTCTTTTAAAAAAATTAATAAATAAAACCAATTTAATAAAAACATACCCTACCTTATTATAATATCACTCTATCGCAATCGAAGATATTTGTTTCAAGTGATGAAGCCTTACCCTTTGGAAACTCCCGATTGCGATTTGTGATTTATTGTCGATTGTCGATCGAGGAAATCCAAAGACACACTTGACATAATCATTCATATATGATCGATGCAAAGGATATGTACCATATTTACTTAGTACGCTTGGTAGCTTGAACGGTTATTAATTTCAATGTTAAGAGTGAATCCTTCAAGGATTTCACTCGTGATGGTTCTTAATTGCATCCGACTTATCATATGTCAATTGCCTTAATTATGTTCATTTTCATACTGGATTTCAGTGGAAATATCCCTGTGTTACAGTTTGTAATTGTCTATGCAGAGTTTCTTTTAACTCATGAATCTAGAGAAGATGGGGAAGAAATCTAAGAAGCCCAAGGCACCTCCTGTAGTTAAATAACCAGAGCTGAGCAAGAAGGGACTAATATCTGATACAACATGCCTCGGTCTGGGAAATGCGAGCTAGGAAAGTATCTACAATTTTATAGAAGCAGAAGAGCTCGAAGAACTGGAAGAGGAAGCCACAGTTGATTACAAATTAGAAGGAACTTTCAAAGAACTAGCCTGTTCATACTTTCACAAGATAGCAATGCGGGCCAAAATTTTGCCACACACTGATGTGGTTAGATGGGTCGTCAAGAAAATCCCAACTATAGACCGAACATTTTCCACGATTGATGGAAGAATATTTGTTTCATTTAAACCTTAAGATCTCAGGCAAATGTACCATCTACCTCAGCTCGAGAAGTGACATAACAAGGCATTTCTGAAAGCATTTGCAGAAGAAAATGACTTCGAATCGGACCCAATAAGACAACGAAGGCATTCCAAAATAAACATAAGCATGATTCATCGGGTAAGTATTATGTTAACTCATTAGCCTCTCCTTATTGCTATGCTAACGCTATGATGTGCAGACTATGGAGAGAACATGATTATGCAATATTTACTATAGATATGGTCCCGTTAGTGGAATTTGTGATTCATGGTTATGTTATGATTTGGGCAAATATTCTATTTGATAGAATAGCCACTAAGATACTAGAATACAAAAGGAAAGCATATACAACTTCTCGGACCATTCCTCCTTTTTACTACAGTGCACATATTCTTGACATTATTTGTTTTAATTCTGAATACCACGTACTTGGATGAAAGTGGACTTCTCAAAATCCTAATCCTATTCATATATGTCGCAAACAGTTGTGGAAGGCCCACTATAAGAATCACTTGTATAGAATTTGCGATGGTTTTTTCCTACATGTATACTATTCTATCTTCAAAAAGCATGCCCCTAGGATATCTTAGGAAGCAACAATTAACCTAGCAGCAGTGGGTAGCTAGTTCGTATAGGAGAAATTCACTTACGTAAGGCTTTTTTGCAGTCTTACCAAACCCCATGTTCTTCCCCTATATGTTCTTGATAAACTGTTAGCCCGAGACTTAGCATATCAGATAACAGTTGAAGGAACATCAAAAGCCCTCAGGGATTCCAAGAAACACTTGTGGCCTACATCCCCCTATGGTGTGGCATTTTTACCTTACATAATTATAAACATGAAGAGAAAGAGGCAGAGAAGACTCAGATGCTAAATCTTGTAACCATTCTGAATAGGCAATATGACCCAAGGTAGGTTGTCTATAATGTTACTTCTCAAGCTAAACTTACCAGATTTGATCATGAAGAAGATGACTTTGATGATTTGTTTGCTTCAGCGGAAATATTTTAATGCATTAAAGGATTGGCTAGTATCAAATATGGAGAAGAGGGACTAGAGAAATTCAATAGGCTCAGAGCCCATAGACTGCAAACTCTGCCTTTATATTTATTAGCTACAACCCCAACAGTTTAGCCACAGAGCCAAAGTAAATAGCAAGTTGTCGATAATACTTCTGTAGTGGAGAAAGTTGCTGAAAATGAAAAGTTGCCAGAGCAGGATTAGAGACAAGAAACAAGTGGCAGACCCTTTGATTCCAGAATTTATGTTAATCCTAAACTAATAAAGGAATGGCAGAAATTTGATTCCATCATTAGTAAAACTAAGAGCATTGAAGGATTCAGTACACCTGAGGTGACCACTACTTGCAAATGAGTAATCAACACAATTCCAGCTGAAGGAACAAGCGGCCCACCCATCATCCATAAGGGCGTAGAAATAATCCCTGAAAATCCCTCCGATGAAATTTATTTACACATAGAAGAGATACCACCATTAGATGTCTTCTACAACCCTAAGCATAGGGATGTAATCAAAAGACAAAGGAAAAAGAGAAAAATTGATCACTCTCCTCTTTTGACTTTAGAAATTGAGATGATGAATGTGGTATGGAGAGATGAAATTATCCCTCTGAAGATGTCACCAAAATTTCTTAGTATGTTGGAGCATACACAGCGGCCATAATGGATAAAGCATCGAAGGTCAGTAATTTAATAAAAGAAAAGGACCGAGCAATCGGTTTGCTAGAAGCACAGGCACAGGAGAAACAACAAAATATAGAACAGCTGGAACAATAATTAGCAATCCAGAAGCAGCTAAATGATAACTTGAATAAGAAATTGCTCAAAGAAAAGAAAAGGATTGATGAGCAAGAAATTCATAAGCAACAAGAGTTATCTCAAGCATTGAGTAAGTTACAATTATTAAATGAACAGTTAAGTAAATCAAAGGAAGAACAAATCACTCAACTGACAGTTTAGATAGAACGATTCTAAGAATATCCCCAAGTGGGATAATTCAGATCTAAGGCTCTACAAATTACCAGGGGATTGTCTAGCCAGTTGAGCTTACTATGTCATAATATCTCACAGATTATTCCTCTGTGTGCAATTTCATCATCCATGGTTGACAAATCAGTAGATGCAAGACTGGACTTGGAAAAAGTAGATGAAAGATTAACAAATTTTCTCTCTTGGCAAGAAACTAGAGACGAAAAAGTTGCTAATCTACCACAAATTCAGGAATTACATAAAGAAATTCTATTTACCAAATGGCAATCTCAGCTAATGAAGGCTAAAAGAACAACATAAAGATTCAAATTGGCAATAAGCAACCTGGTTGTATTAATTAATAACAATATTTATTTATTAAATTTAATAATAGAATGTTCTCCAAGAAAACTTCCACCAGTAAAAGCATTAGAACAGATATGGAAATAGGAGCTTGAATAGAGGGAAAAATTGATTGCAGGTATTCAAATTTTAACATGGGAAAGATTTTGGTTTTTCCTTGTAAAACAATATAGTCCGTGGATAGCAATGAAATGCCCCACTGATGCAATTGGCTAAATGATTCCCAAACTTAATGATGCCACATACAACGCTCAGTTACACTCACGCCTGAGTCATCCACCAGAACTTTAGCCGATGATCACCATTTGTTAACTCCAATCACAAGATGATCAGCCAATACAATGAACCATTTTTGATCAACTGCAACATGCTTATTTCAAGAATATTGTCACATATTTTTAGTTTGGTTATACCAGCACATAGCATATTTCTTTCATAGTTTGTTATTTTAAGTAGTATTTATAAACCCTTTCATGTTTTTAGAAAGGGTCCTCAAATTTTTGTATTAAGACTTGGATCAGAAGTTTCACCATTGTGCTTCCGATATATTCATTTCTATAAAAACTAGACCTGAATTTTGAGTTTTGATAAGGAATGATTTTATTTGATATGCACTATTGCTTCTTGTGAAAGTATTTCCAAGTTAAATGGTAGGATCTGAATTCGATTCATATCGGAGGAGACTCAAATGCATACGGTACTACTATCTATGCTTTTGTTTCATGCTTTTATGTGAATCAACATTTATTTGTTTTGCTATTATTGATATATGTATATGTTCTTACAAAAATTCTTTGACTTTTCACTATTGAATGTTTAAGAGTTTTTATCTTTCATATATATGTGTGCGAGTAATATATAACGATTAGTGTGATAACATTTTAATTATTACTTTGTTCAACTACTTGAGCAAAGTAATTATCAGATGAACGAATATTTTTATTCATGAGTAAATCATCTATATGTTTACTTGTCAATAAGAACCATAAAAAATTACACTAGGAGAAAGACATCCCGGGATAGATTAATCACTTTTATATTGTTGCATTATCTAATAGATCATTCATCATTCCCATTAGATACTTTAAATAAATCACTTATCCATCCCACTTATATGTAATTAGGAAATTGATCCCATTATATCCAGTCAGCGCCACCACACCAAACGGAAAAGGAGTTTCTTTAAGGTCCTGACCGAGTGGTTTTCCTCGATGTTAATGAAGCAATTTTCGAGGCATCAATAGGTCCCAAAAAAATTTCCCTAGGGCACTGCCCCAAACTCCATAGAAGGGGCTACTCATCCCCCTCAAACCTCCTGTGGCCTCCTGTTGTGTAATTCATGCAATGAAGGGGGGGCTCCGCCCCTCCTCTAACCTCCTGGTTGACTAAGGTGGCTAGTCATGGAAATAATATAACACAACCCAATATTCTCCCACTTTTTGTTTTCTTTCCACAGGAGAGATTAGTCATTTATCTAGCCCTGCAACACACACTCTTTCTCTACACCAAGAGAACTTCTCATAACTCACAAATTTTGTGAATTCATCTACAATATCCTTCAAAGTGTCCACCTTTACTAGCAACACCTTTTTTTCTTCTATCATATCCCTCAAAAAGTGATACTAGACATCAATGTGCTTTGTCTTTGAATGGTAAGAAGGGTTCTTTACCATGAAAATTTCACTTTGGCTATCACAGTCTATGCTTATAGCTCCTTGTACTAACCCCATACTTGAACACAATCTCTACAACCAAACTACTTTCTTGCTTGCATGAGTGGTTGCCATGTATTATGTCGTTGTAGTTGATAGTGCCACTACAGATTGTTTCTTACTCATCCAACTGACTACACCTCCAAATAGGTTAAAAACATACCCACTTATATATCTTCTTTGATCCATATCTCTAGCCCATTCTACATCAAGAAATCCATGAATATCCAAAACTCTGTCTAATCCTGGTCTTCCTTGGAAGCACAAGCCATAATCACTAGTGCCATGCAAACACCTGAAAACCTGCTTCACTGTCATCCAATATTCCTTTCCTGGTTTTGACATAAAGCTGCTCAATACTCCCACTACATGTGCAATGTCTGGTCTAGTACAGACAATCACATACATCAGGCTACTGACTTCACTTGCATATGGAACACTGGACATGTCCTCTTCCTCTTCTTGTATCTTCGGACACTGTTATGTAGATAACTTTACACCAATAGGAATAGGAACCTTCACCGGTTTACTATCTTGCATATTAAAACTCTACAGTGTTTTCTCGATATACTTCCTTTGGTTTAACCAAATCTTCCTCTTTGCCTGATCTCTTTTAATTTCGATGCCCAAAATATAGTTTGCAGCACCAAGATCCTTCATGTTGAATTTGGAGGACAATTGGGTCTTCAAACCTTGGATAATTTATTGTCATTTCCAACCAGCAACATATCATACACATACAAGACCAGATAAATAACATGGTCACCAATTAATTTAAAATACACACAGTGATACACTTTGCTTCTTGTGAAGCCAAGTCCTCATATAAATGTATCAAATTTTTGATACCACATCCTTGGTGACTATTTTAACCCATACAGAGACTTCTTTAACTTTCATACTAGTTCTTTAATACCCTTCACCACAAAGCCTTAAGGTTGCTTCATGTAGATCTCCTCTTCCAGATCCCCGTGAAGAAATGTTGTCTTCACGTCCATCTATTCTACCTCAAAATCAAAGGAAGTAGCAACAAATAAAAGTAATATAATAGAAGCTACCTTGGAAACAGGAGAAAAAATATCACCAAACTCAATTTCGGGCACTTGGGAATAACCTTTTTCTAGTAATGGGTTTCCTTCCAGTCGACAAAGCCACTAGATCCCGATTCTCATTTTTGTGCAAAGATACCATTTCATCAACCATGGCCTCTTTCAAGATTTTTCCATCCTCTGAATCTAGTGCTTATTTCATAGTTCTAGGATCATCATCAGTAATAGATAAAGAAAAATTTGAATAGAAAGTAGATGCACTACACCTTTCTGGCTGTCTTCTTTCTTGAACTGATCTTCTCACACCTCGAGTTTCTGGATATTCATCTTTTGATTCCCCTTCTACTGTAGAGTCTGATTCTTCCTCCTTAAGCTCAAACTCTATCTTCTCAGGTTCCTTTGATGGGACTTCATTTTTAATAACATCTTTCACCTCTCTAAACATCACATCTCAGATGTACACAACCTTCCTTCTTACTGGGTTCCAAAGCTTATAACCCTTTAAACCATCCTTATACCTAATAAAGATGCACTTTTCAAATTTATTATTCAACTTTGTTCTTTTCTCCTTTGGAACTTGTACATATGCATCACATCAAAATACCCTCAAATGTGAAACAAAGGGTTTCTTACCAGTCCATACCTCTTGTGGAGTCCTATCCTCCAACACCGATGAAGGTGATCTATTGACCATGTAACATGTTGTCTCCACTGCCTCTGCCCAGAATTCTTGTCCTAACCTGACACCACTGAGCATGCTTCTTTCCCTTTCCATCAACATCTTGTTCATTCTTTCTGCAACTCCATTTTTCTCAGGTGTGTGTGTAGCCTTTTGTCATGCTATACTACATTTCTTATAGAATTCTTCAAATTCCTTGCTGCAAAAATCTCCACCGTTCTCTGTCCTCAACACCTTTATCTTCTTCTCTGTCTGGTTTTCCACTAGAGCCTTAAATTCTTTAAACTTGTCAAAGACTTCAAATTTCTTCTTGAGGAAATGTATCCATGTATTTCTTGAGAATTCATCTATAAATGATACATAGTACACAGAATTACCCAATGATGGAACCTTCATAGGTCCAAACACATCACTATGCACAAGCTCTAATATTTGTTTCACCCTCTTACCACCAAAGGGCAAACTCACCCAATTCTGCTTCTCATATACACAATTTTCACAAAAATCAAAATCCAGAGAGCTATTAGTCAAACCTTTACCATGAAGCATTTGAAGGCCCTTCTCTCCAATATGTCTAAGCCTTTGATGCCATATCATGGTCTTTTCTCCAGAGACCACTAGACTTTCTACTCCACTTTCAAAAACCACAAAATTGTTGCACCCATTAATAATAGTGCTACCTTGTAGCTTGTAGATATTTCCAATCTGAAATCCCGGCACCAATACTAGTGCTCCCCAAACTATCTTATAGGTATCTTTCTCGAACATTGTTTTTACACCTGCATCATCCAACCTACTTACACAAATCAGATTTTTGACCAATGCAGGAATATGTAGAACACTTGGAAGTGTTCCAATCCTTTCACCTGGCAACTTCAACTTTACTTTTCTGCGACTAATGATTCTAGCCTTCATATAATCCCCCGAGAAGACATCACCACCATCCTATTTCTCATACTTGCAGAACCACTCTCTATGGGGAGTGAAGTGAAAGGATGCACCTAAGTCATCAACCATGCCCCATTATCTACATGTGTACTTGGAGAAGCCAGGTACACATCCCCACCTTCATCTGAGGTGGTTTTCACCTATGTAGAAGGACCATCATCAGATCCTTTCCTTTGTTAGGAGATTTATATTTACAGTCTATTTTGTAGTGCCCTTCCTTTTCACATTTACAGCACACCACCTTTACAGGTTTTCTTGGAGATTTAGATCTCCCTCTAGATTTAGATCTCCCACTCGATGACTTATTTTTGTTTCTATTCTGGGAGAGTCCTGGTATAGAGAAGGCATCACCATTTTGGCTTTCCATATTTTTTCGTCTCATCTCCTCTGTCAGCAAGGATGATACTATCTCATCAAACTGCAAGGAAATTGTATTGCTACCTATTGCAATAACCAGACTATCCCAAGAATCTGGTAGAGAACACAACAAACTGATGCACTTATCTTCATCTGAAATTTTAATATCAACAGATAATACCTAACTTACCATAGTATTAAATGCGTTCATATGCTCTATCACTGAGTCTCAATCTTCCATCCTCAGGTTATACAATTTTTTTTCGTAGGAAGATTTTATTCACTAGAGACTTAGATTGGTACAAATTCCCTAACTTGACCTACAAGGCCTTAGCCATAGCTTCCCATGATACAGTCAACAATATTGAATCTGAGATACACAATCGTATTGTGCTCTTTGACTTCTAATCCAACTTCTTCCATTCTTCATCAGACACTCTCATTGGTTTAGTACTCTAATCTACCGTGATTTACTAATCTTTATCCACCAAAAAATCGTCCATCTTGAGTTTCCATAACTCAAAACCCTGACCATTAAATTTCTCGATATCTATCTTTCCACTGCTCACCATCTTCTTTCACCACTAGAATTGATCCCATAGATCTCCCACTGAACACGGTCTACCACAGGCCTGAGCAAAACCCCTTAGCAACAAAGGCTTCCCCTTGAAGCAAAACAACTATGATACCAAATGTAGGTTTTAACCCAATAAAGAAATTACCTGCATACGAATTCTAAAACACAAAAAATAAACAATGCGAGAGCATAACACATAAAATGTGCATATACACAGACATTTTCCCCTGGATCCGAAATCGAGACTACCAGATTGATTTTTCATTATGTTCCTTTCATATGTTATAATACATATATATACATGCCGAATCATCCAATACCATGGACCAAAAACCATCGTGCCCAAAACCATGTGCTAAAACCATACACAAAGCCATAGGTAGGTTCATCCCACCTAATATAGGGTCCCAAAAAACTTTCCCTAGGGTGCTGCTTTGGACCCCATAGAGGGGGGCTACTCGTCCCTCTCAAACTGCTTGTGACCCTCTGCTGGGAAATCAACTCAACGAAAGGGGGCTCTACCCCCCCTTTAACCCCACGGTTAACTAGGGTGGCTAGTCATGGAAAGAATATAACATAACCCAACAATAGGAACGCTAGAATTTTAGTTGTAAACCCAATTGGGAGAAAACCATCATTGTTGTCATCTATGTCTTCTTTCTCATTATAAAGAAAATATTTTTACATCTTGTGTTATTGGATACTACTACTAGTACACAAGCTCCTAGCTATGGCAGGCTACAACCCCCAAGAATTCTCCATCTCTGACTGGAAGGAAGCTACTACTTTTTTATCATGTTTACTAGCTCCTACCAGAAGGAAGCTTCTAGTACGTCACTGAAAGCTCCAACCCTTAACACTTGTGTTGATGACTTTTCAAAATATTTTACAATGGATCCACGTATCTCAAAAGAAAACCTGCACACCATGTTTCATGCAATTTTTAAACTAAACCCACACCAACCATTATTCTCAATCACTAATACCAATAAACCTTTATGAAACCAAATAATGATCAAACATATATGCTCACTAAATATGTAATAGCCCCAAATTAAAAGTTCATGTAATAAAGTTAATAAAGGAAAAATAAGACGAAGGTCATGGGACATGTATTCCAAGTCGAATTTTAGTAAGACCATCCTAGTGGGGTCTGACTTTCAGTTTGTTATGGCTAAGGAAATTGTCAAAGGGAATGGAAAAGGCAAAGAGACATTAATTGGAATTTTATTTATGAAAATAATGCGAAGGTCACAAATTTTCATGTGACAGAAATTGAAGGAAAATACAAGAATATGAAGAAACTAGAGGCCTCAATGATAAAAAGGCTTCAAAGGATCAATTCACAATATTTTTATGAGTTTTATCTTGGAGCTCTCTCTTCAAATCTCTTTCTCTCATATTCATGAACAATTAGAGTTTTCTTGGAGAACTCTTGGAGGGTGTGGCATACTTGGGATTTGGATCAAGGAGGCAAAGGAAAAGTGGGAAAGCGCAAGAGGAAAGTAGGATCAAAAATGCCAATGGGATTTTCATTGTAGGTACCAAGTTTCATGCACGAATTCCTTACTAGTTTTTTGCATGCATGGCACGTGCATGTGGTTTCTTGGTTATTTATCATTGGCACAGAGGATTGCATGGATTGACAGTGGTTTTTCCTAGCCTTGCCATTTCATAGATAGCCATGTTGTCGTGGGTTTACTTTTTCTTTCTATTGGTGCTCATGTTCCTTATGTGTGTGTTTTGAGTTACTAGTTCCTCAAGCCTTCATTGGACAAATTCTCTAAAAGCCCTGTAATAACTTGGGTTGAGTTACTTGTCCTCAAAGCCTTGATTGGACAAACACTATGAAGTCCTTAGTCGTTTGAGTTACTAGTCTGGGAAGCCTTGGTCGAACAAACACTCTAGAGACCGATGAAAATTGTGGGTTGAGTTACAAATCTTGGAAGTTGGGTTGGAACAAATGGTCTAGAGACCTATACAACTTGGATGGAGATCAATCTAGTGATGGTTAGTGATGTCTGGCCATGGGTTGGAATCACTGGTTGAGGGCTGAAGTTTTTTCTCCTTTAAAAGCCCTAGTTTGGTTTTGGGGTGATGGTTGAAAGAGAGATTTGGTTCAACCAAATATATGGTTGGGTGGTAAGTCGAAGTTCGTCACTTGGTTGGATTTTCATATATTAATAAGAGCTCTTTTTTATTTGGTATTTTCATAAGTAAATGTGCTTGTCATTATGTGGCTTTAATAGTTATTTCATCATCGATATATCGTTGGCTATTTTTTGGTTATGTGCATGTTTTATGATAATGTTGATGTATCACTCACGTCATGTTTTAGTTAGCAGATGAAATAATAATGAGTGAATGACCTATTAGATGACAATATAGTTACTAGGAGGAGATGTCAATCCTCCTTCATGATTCTCAAATAAGTATGAGATCCCTATGTTTAGATTTGTTGTTATGACCTGCAGATTTCATGTTTTTGATATGTTTGATGAAATTCCTATCATGGCTAGTAGGGGTTAGATCAATTCCTTGTTCAAGTTTTTACTTTAGTAACCTTGTTTCAATATTACTTATAAATTCTAGAAGTTTCACGAAGTTTTTGGTAGTGGCCCGAGTCTTGGCCCTAAAAAGGTGGCATAGAATTCAAGGTCACTGGCATAGACTTGCTTGAAAAAGGCCACATTCGAATGCATGCCTTTCTATAGGAGTTCCTGGAGGGTATCATTCACATGCATAGCTTGTCATGGAAGTGAATCAGGGTCTAAATTAGAAAAGCATCAAGTTGTCTCAAGGTTTTGGCATCTAGAAGTGTTGGTTTTCTCCTAAAGGTTCTATAGCTTGTGCGAAATGTCAAATTGATCATGTCTTATTGGTTCCACTTCGTCAACTGTACTTGGGGAGTTGAATCATAGCATAGTAACTTTTTGTCACATGTTTAACCTGGTGTACCAGTTATCTTGGGTAAATGTGAGAGGAAGTTGTTACAAAATACTAAGATATCAATCACAACTCTGTAACCAAATCACTGATCTAACCCAAAATCAATAACCATTTTTTTTCAACAACAAATAATGTCTGATACCAAGCTAGTTACCAAACATATTGATCAAGATATCCTTGACAATCAACAAAAAATAATACAAAACTCTCTGAGTGCCAATATAAGATTTTTAGAATTAGATCATGATATATATGTTGTTGTAATACGATGGATTTGCATACATACATATCTTTTACGAATAATAAAAATGTCCATATCTCAAATAATTATGTTAATTTTTTTCATCAAACCTGAGAAGAAAAACATACACCACAATGACTTCTTCAAGCTCTTAGAATCATGAACAAATAGCATCAATGACCATACTCAACAAAGTAATTTAATCAATATTCATATACTTAGATAATATACATGATTGTGTAGAAGTAGATCCGCATATGAATGCATTACTGACAAACACAAGTAGCATATATATATCAGAAAAATTAGTCATTAAATCCTCTCTACAACAAACACAACCATATATCAAAACAACAACCTCTCTTAGCTAGCATCATCATGAAGACTACCTTACATATATCATGAAAATCATCTAGTTTTGATTCACTAAATCATTAATAGGAGACTATAAAAAACTTTTGATCTATGTACCCATTTATTTGTTGGCATTGATGTTATAATGAGTTATTTGGTTGGAGTTGATGTCAACCTAGTAGCATGGTGTTGGAGGCATCATTGATGTTTTAATGAAGTGATAGTTGATGAGTGTTGTAGTGAGTGATAGTTGGCATTGATGTCAACCTAGACTTGGTTTGGAGATGATATGCTTGTGATTTATTTCTTGATATTTGGTCTCTATGGTTGCTCTAACAAATGTTTATCTTTCACATGCTTTGATGGAGGTTGTAGCTGCTTGGATAACTTTTTTGGTTGGTTTGTCAGCTAGGTCTCCATGTAGATGATGCATGTCTTTAGATGACCTTTGATTATTAGATGATGCTTGTATCATTTCCTTTGAGATGTTCTTGATGGTTATGAGTTATGGATTGAAATTATGATGATGTCTAAAGTTTTTGAAGAGGTTGTCATGATCACATATACTGTTGAGCGTCATGTTTGATGCCACTTGATATAGTTTTTGATCTCATGAGTTGGTTATTTCACTTATGATGACTATATCATGTATGAGCTCTTCAGATGGTTGCAGACATTGTTTTAGTACTTTTGATGGATTGGACAAGCTTTACAGGTGCCAGAGATATTGAGAAACAAGTTGGAAGCAATTATGATTTGAAGATCTTGTGTTTTTCCTTCATCCCTTACCAAGTCACATGGATGATGGGTTAAGTGGGTGGTTTTAGGATCTAGTGGCATGGGGAGAAACATATGAGAGTTACTATAGGTTCTAGTAGCATGCAGCATGTGTTGTGAAAGTGATTATGCCTGCAAGTGAACTTCCTATAGTTTTCTCATGCTCCTTAGATGATTTAATTGGTTTTCATGATGTTTCTTGTTCAGGAATTTTCATGGAATAACTTGATTGACTAAATCAACATGTCTTAATTATTTTTGAAATATGAATGATTTAATGGACTAAGTAGTGGAGTAGCCAATTTTTTTTAAAAGAAGGAGCAGATTGATCATTGTGTGTGAGTGAACAAAGCAAATCATTGTGTAGAGAGGAGAGGGCGACCTACTGCAACACATAATGTTATAGAGGTGCAATTTATTGAGTGGTGCACACATAGAAATAATTGATTGAGCTAAAAAAAATAGTGTGATGCATGTAGATGCCAATTATCATTGTTTGTAGAGGAAGAGTTCGATCTACATCCAAAGACAAAGTTTGTAGATTCTAATGCCAAGATTAAGTAGCACAATGATCAAAGATTATTATAGCTCAAAGCATACTTCAATTACAGGTTTTGAGATCTTGATGGCATAGGAGATGAGAAGAGAATAACTCCTTCGTTATGATTGTTTTATTTGTGTATGCAAGGGCAGAGAGTTATTCCACATAGTTGCAGTAGTATTTCATATTCATGTTCCATATTTTAGATTGCATTTTGATTATATGTAGTTAATGTATCGTGGCCATGTTTGTTGAGAGTGGTGTGTGGATGTTTGTGAGTTTATGGATGGAATGGGATTATGAGTGGAAGTTGTAGTGATTTTAGTTGAGTTGCAACCATTGTATTTGCAAAGTTGGGGATCTTTTATTGATTGATATTCTGATGTATTAAGCTTATCAGAGAAAGAAAATTGTTATTGTCTTGTGTAGGTGTCCAGTTTGAAACATTGTGAAATGAGGCCCTAGAGTGATGAGCAAATCGACATATCTTGGTGAAGAATGGATGGGTGTTCCTTGCCTATGGGTTTAGGTAGCTTTGGTAGAGGAAGTAGCATTCTCATAGTCTAATGGTTGTTGCGTGACGTTTTTAGGGGATAGGAGTCTCTAGTAGATGGGCGTTCACTTAGTGGATGTTATATGAGGAACTTCCTTGCTAGACATATTGAGCTCTGATGATGTAAATTGATTTTCTTGATTAATAAAATTAGAAGCAGAGTGATAACAACAACAAAGGATGGCTTTTTCCCCGAAGGGAAATTTTCCACCAAAGATCTTTATGTCCCTTGTGCATGTGATTGTTTATGGATATTATGTGATGATGGTATTTACTTTGCTAGTTTAAGCATTATATCAGATATCCTAGTAATGGAATAATATGTTATTGTGAATTAGTAATCGAAAAATATTTTTAAGGTATAGATTGTCACTACTGATTTACCCCCCGACCCCGTCCCCTAATTGGACAATTGGTGAGGTGTGGGTGGCTTTCTTAGTATTGGCATTGATGTCAAAAAGGGTCAGCATGATGATTGGGTTTCTCGAAGGAATTCCATGTAGCTATAGGATTTATGTAGAGAATCATCACAGTAGCAAGCTTACTGGAGAGGCCATAAAAAGATGACTATGGTGGTTATGAGTTTAACATTCGAAGCACAAGAATAAGATTCAAGGAGAAAAGTGTTTCATATTGTTTGCACCCATCTCAAAAGTAGAAAATGCAATAAAATCCTACATCAGACCCTATCCAATGAAAATTTCCCTGGAAGAGTTTTTGAACGATATGCGGAAGTCCAAAAATGGACTCCTAGATATAAAACATATGGTCTGCTAAAGTCTGGGGATTTGTAGCCATTTGCAGATTTGAGAAGGATGAGATATCAGAGTAGGCATCATATTAGATATTAGAACCCCAAATATCATCACAATGGGACATCGACATATAGGATATTGGAACCCTTGAGATCAGCACATCGGGGCATCAAAACATCAAGACTTCAACATATCGGGTATCGGAGTATCAAAACTTCTTAATAGAGGAACAGTTAGAAATTATGATATCCCATAGTTCCGATAGTACTAAAAAGTTTCGAGGTATGCTGAAGAAAATTAACGAAGGATCCTATTTCAAAACCAAGGTTTGACAAGCCCTTTAGTAGGACACATGGCGGCATAATTTTGTCTCTGAGAAGCTATAGTGGCATCTGACATCAGCATGACGTGACAGTATGATAGGACATGTGGTAGGCTGATTCAACATCATTGTGTGGCTTAATGTGAAGAATATGGGTGACACGTGTCACCGCTAAGGAGTCGCCACATGGAGTAATGATGTCATGTCAGAGGTTGGCATATTGGAGGATGAAGACCTCGTAATTTCAATGCAGCTGGTTTTTGGAAAAGTTATAATGGAAGGGGCTTCCAATATTGGGTTGGAACTCATTAATGATAATCCAAAGAACCATGGGTGTAGAGCAGTTTACAGAGGAAAATTGGCCCCCGACAGGAACAAAATGCCTTAACACTTAAAAGCTAAGTCATTAGTTACAACTCTTAGTCCCATGGAGGAGAAATTCTTAAGAAACCAAGTGTTAAAATAGCTAAGGATATTGAGAGTAAGAAATATCGTAACTTTTCAATAGCAAAAGTTATGATATTGAGGAGCTCTGATGCAATGCTAAGCCCTAGTCACAACTCTTGGTCCTATGATAAAATAGCTACCATAAGAGTTGAAAATAATGAAAGCCAAGGATATTGAGGAGTACAACATCGTAATGTTTCACCTTGGCAAAGTTATGATATGGAATTTCTTCGATGAAGCAATATAATGAGTTAAAGGGTATATTGGTCAATAGTTGTAATTGAATGCAGACTTATGGGATTTGATCCTTGAAATGGGCTAAACCTGCAGAAGAATTTGTAACAAGGAATTGACGACGACATTTCTAGTGGAGACAAATTTGGGTGAATGAAAGAAGCAATATGCTACATCATGTGCATAATTAATTGTGATAAATGAGAATCAAAGTTGTTATAGGCCATTTTGTCACATCTGATCACTGATCCTCCTAATGGGATCAATCAATATCCTACTCCCCCTTGTCACCATCTTTCATAAATCACTAAAAATGTACCTTTCATTTCATAGAGTTTGAGCCCTAAACTTCTTCATCTGATGTAGTTTAAGGACCAATGCTCCCTGTGAGCCTACTAGGGTGTGTTCACCAGCAGGATGCTCCATAGTGGCCTGCATTGGTCAAGAGTAGGTTGGTCCCTTTTTCAGTGAGGCGGGTTCTATAAATCTAGGAGAATGATCAAGATTTAAGAAGCTTCACCTTCCAGGAGCTTTTGAAAGTTGTTAGAACTACTTACCTTGGATAAATGATTCGGATCATATCCATCCCTACATTGGAATTGTCACCACTTATCCTTTCATCCTATCCCTCCAACAAAGGTGGATCTCTTACCCTAGAATGGTAATTGGATAAGAACTCCTAACTTACCTTACTTCTCTATGTATTTCCATCCTACTATGAGGTTGGGGGTTGGATTTTGGAGAATAACTCTACCCTTATGATGTTGTAGTGAGTGGTGATCATCCCATGCATTTAGGGTGATTGGAGGTGCATATTGTGACAAGGAAAGGACAAGTAAACAACTTTTAGGAGCCCTTCAACAAGATCAATTGCTACTTATCGTTGTAATCTCCTTCCATTTATAGTAATATAATTAATTCACTGTTTTCCTATACGTGATGTTGTTTCACTTATTTCAATACCATGTTGATCTTTTTAATGAAGTACCTAGATGATATTGCATACGTCTTGTAGTTTCTTGGCTTTTATTTTCTGACTATACAGGTTATAATTTTGCCAATCAAAGCTAGATTGGAGCTTCCAAGATGAAGAAAGAGCGAAGCATTTGAAGGATTCTAGGTAGGCCCCACTCCATCATCTATTTACTTTAAGGAAAAAAATTGTGTTCCTTATCTCTCTATTGTTCTAGGCTAGCCACCAACCTAGGGAACATACTTTTGTCCACAATCATAAATTTTGTACAAAACATTGGTCAATCCATTAGGCAACGAAGCATTCCCTTGATGGTATCATTTTCCATTGTGTTCGATTACCTCCTTGACATACATTTGTTGTACTATCCAACCAAGAACAAACGTAAAAAGTCATCTCATTAAACATTTTTTGCAATTTTTGTGCTAGAAACCTCTTTCCTATGACCAACACACCCCCTATGCCTTACACAGAGCATTGTACCTCACCTTCGCCCACTCTGCATCAGTGTTGGCTCCTATTTTTGCATGAATTTTTCCTTGGTTCTTGAGCCTCTTTTTGGTCAAGCTACTTCCAGGTGAACGTCCTTGAGACTTTAGTTTCATGTGGTACCTCTAAAGCCTCCATTTGGTTTGCATTTGTGTTGTTTTCTTTTGATCAGAATTGGTTTTCATTTTTCTTTGTTCTTGTCACTTGATCACTCGCAAAGTGATTTTTTTTTCTTGCTAATCACTTAGATGAATTATTGTTCTAGTTATAATTCTAAAAAGTGAAATTGAATCAACAATTGAACATTTATATCTTAGTTTTCTCCATTTTGAAAATTAAGTGTGGTGAAGAGAAAAAAATTGCATCAACATTTAGGATTTTGTATGTGCATTAGCATAGGAACAGTTGCATTGGAAAGGAAATTACATGTTGCTTCTTTTTTTGCATATTGTGTGTTTCATCTTGATTGTTTGTTCACTTCCTTAGCTAGGTTTTCATTGAAAGAGAAAGGATCTCTATTTTCTCATGCTAGATTTCCATTTCAGGATATTCAGGTGACATTTGTGGTGGGCCCTATAACTAAAATATAATCAAATATAAACAATATTTTTTTTAATTAACCTAAGGAGCATTTGTAACATTAATGCAAGCATTTAGAGGTCTAGGCTAGAGATGTGTTCTAGTGTCGCTAAGTCTAGGAGATGTCATTTTTTCCAGCATTGCATCTCGGGTGTGAAATCTCATTCCACATATGTGAGTGTGTAGGACCATACTCCACGTACCTTCAAGTATATTGGTGGCGCTCCACGCACGTAAAGTATATCGGAATGATCTCAACGAACGGTTATGCATTAGATGACACTAATATGGATTGCACTCCCATGTACCATCGAGTATATTTTGGGAGTTCCCAATAGGATGCTATCCATCCATAGGTAACTAATTCTATCGCCTTGTACACCTTGATACACCGAACACAACATTCGAGGAGATTGGTTGTTGTTTGTTAAGTCCTTGGTTCTCAATGGTGTATATTGTAGTTCACAATTGCTTGGTAATCCTTTATGACCAAATTATACTTTTTTCAAATTTATTTCCTCTTTTGTTAATAAAATTTATTTCCCAGTATGGAAAAAGAAAATCACCCTCCTAGCCATTCACATACAATGAAAAATAAGCCTACACTTATTCCAAAAGTTACTTCTCACCATCATCTTAGAGATAGGAAAACACAAACTACCCAATCAGGAACATTAGGAACTACTTCTGGCCCTCCACCTGATATTGATGAGCTAGAATCATCTATCCCTTTGTGTTCTAAACCCGATATTACATCCATTCCTGTTGGTGAAATAGACACAATTGAAACAAAAGTCCCTAAAACTTTTTTACCTGAGGTCATTGAGTCTTTTCTCCCTGAGTCAGAAACCTTGTTTCCTGAGGTTATTGAACCTCAGGAACCTCATCCATCTTTACCTGAGTCTCTTGGACCTTCCTTCTCTCTTCCTTTGTCTCATAAATAACCAATATATATTGGACTTGATGGTGAACCTCTTCCATATGGACTTTGTAGTATTGAAGAGACCCCTTAAGAAGAGCTTCGTCCTTCTACTCATGTTCATTGGGAAGGACTTCATTTTTATGAAATTGATCCTCTTCCACCTCATCAACCTTAGATGCAATCTCATTTAACTTATTCTTTGGGCTTACCCACATATTTCTCACAGAAATATTCATTTTAATTGTTAACCATGACTGGGACAGATCCAAACTCCCAGTTTGTGTCCACCACTATGGTTGAGACATCAAGCATTGCATCCTCATCCATGTTTGTAACATCACTAGAATCTCATTTATATGGTGGCATGTTCGTCCCTCTTGGCTATCAATCGTTATCTGGTACCCATTTTGGTGTGACTTCCATTGCTTGGACATCTTCCATGACATCCAATGCAGGAATAATGTATGGTACATCACTTATGAATGACACACATTCTTCTCCTCTTCCTCCATCTACACCTACAATAGAGAACTATGATCAACCTTATGTTAGCAGGAAAAACTACCCTCAACAACCCAACCCTCTTTATGTTGGGTACCCTCCATCTGGATCACATTTACCTCCATCATGCCCTTCTCCCATGGTTGGGGGGAACCTGTTGTTGGTATACCTCAATATGGTAATCCACCTAGTTATAGTCCTCCTCATCCTAGAATGGCTTCCAGTATTTGGAAACCTACTTTACTTATACAAATTGGTTCATATTGGTTTCGACTGTTAAATTCTCCAACTGTACCATCTTCATCACAATTTCCTACCTATATGTCAACACCTCAACAAGATTGAATACATGTGAGCCAACATTTATAGCCTATTCCAACGATGTATGGTTCTCTTGAGATCCTGATTCATCAACCTGTACAATCTCCCTCACCTTCTCAATCACTTGCACAAGGTACTCCTCAAGTTTTGATAGGCCAAATTATTCAGAATTTGGCATAGTCTCAATTGAACCCATACCAAGGGGCAATACATACCCAAATCACGCAATAGTATGGATCACACGAAGTTCCTTTCAACGTCGGAAAATCCAAACCCAACCATTCCAGTAGCTTTATTGCCATCCTGGGACTAGACAACAAAGACACTTGTATGCGGTTATCAGAACCCTACATATTATGGTAACGAGGTTCCTTATTATCATAACCCTCCTTATCCATGAATTAAAGTGCCCGTTGCCCAAGCTATCCATTCATATCTATGTCATCTACCTCCAGACGTTAATAGGAAGTTTCCTTTTGTGGCTACTCTTGAGTTACTATATTTAACTGATCTTACAAATGACCCCATTGCTCATTCGGCATGGTAGATTATTATTCCCACTAAGTTGCCTTCTGATATCCCAAAATTCAATGGGAATCCTACAAAATACCCATTGACATATGTCATGACATATGATCTATGGTTTTCATCCAATTGACTTAATGATGA
The DNA here is from genome assembly GCA_000404065.3 of Pinus taeda. Lineage (NCBI taxonomy): Eukaryota > Viridiplantae > Streptophyta > Pinopsida > Pinales > Pinaceae > Pinus > Pinus taeda. Next base: position 419,065 of record APFE031578910.1, read on the forward strand.
TTCCATTCAACTTCTCCTTTTCCAACGAACGCTTACAGGTACTATAGCCAAATCGTATATCGAATTTCCTAGAGTGTCATTTCACGACTTTAGCACTTTAGCCACTACCTTCCTAACACATTTATAGCTACCCATATGATATGAAAATTGAACAGAACTATTGACTAAATTTAAACAATGATAATCAACTCACATTTTGGATCATATTCATGAGTGGAGACATCGTCGCCTGTTGGTCAAGACTTATGTTCCCAATCAATTGTTAGCAGAATGGTTTTTCAACTCTCTGCTAACCATAACAAAAGATGGGGTCGAAGGTGGAGTCATGACCAAAGAGAAATTTATCATTCGTGCTCAATATTTTGATCTGGTCTACAGCCAATCGAACATGCTCAGGGAAAAGTTTAAGGACGGAAAATTGTCTTGAAGTTTAAAAGCATTGGCATATCTCACTAGTCCCTAATATGCAAACTATAAAATGTTTATTGATATATTTGCAAAATTATTTAGATTTATTTGATTTTATATATACTCTCTATATAATGATGGTGATTTTAAAGGTAAAATAATTTATATTATAAAATTTGGGCGAATCATCTTTATGAAAATGGAAATTGGTGAATCTTTTTTTAGAAAAATCATGGAAAATTAGCCCACCTACGAATATTACCCCCTAAAATTTTCCATGGAAACACTCCATGATAATATACCAAACACTTCGATACCCTTGAACTTTATTCCTCCTCCACCTTGTAAAGAATCTCATGTTGTCGATGGAATTATAAGTTCTTCTAGCTCATAGTCGGTGACTAAACCTTATGATGTTGTTCTTACCATTCTTGCACAAAACCCTCCATCTCATCCTCTTGCGACTTATGCTTATGAGATAAATGTCATCTCATGTGATAAAGGCAAGTCTGAATAGCAACCTCAAAGTAAGAAGAAAGGTAAAACTAATAAAAAGAAATACTCCTCACCATAGGATAAATAAACAAATTCATCTTCTGATCAGAAACAAAAGCCTCGATACCAATGTTTAATTTGTAAAGAGGTTCACTTTACACATGATTATCTGCACCGTGATAAAGTGAACCAATTACTTAAATCATCCCCTTCTCCCATTGTGCTAAAGGACCTATTTCCCAATTAGGAGACCCATATGGTTGCCCAAGATACCTCTTCCTCTAACACAATTTTGATATTTTCCTCGTTAAAGCTGAAATATGATATCATGGTGGTCACTCGGACTAGGGACTATGGTAATGTGAATCCCCATAATAGTTAGGGTATTGATCAACTTGGCAGTTTGACACCATCTCCATCTCATCCTATTCCTCTCTGGTTCCTACAAAATTTACCTTGAAACCTCCAAAGGGTGTTATCCATAAGTATATTTTCAACCCTCATTCAAGAGCCACTCAAAATTACAATGTAGTTGGATACTTGGCTCAGTCCCATTTGGTTATGTCGGCTCCTTAGGTGTTGCAAAATTTCCCTAGCCTAAAGAAGGCCTTATTATCAATTATCGTATGTGTGGATCCATTAGATTCCAACCTACTAGTTTTCTCTCATGAAAACTATACCCCTCAACTTTTGGCTCAATTAACTTTTATGATCCAGGTCATTTTCCATGGTAAGAACATCCATCATTTTATTGTGTACGAGGGAGCCTCAACCTGCTTCATATCCTTGTCTTGATGGAAGGTGATTGGTTCACCACAACTGATTCAATCAGCCACCACATTAGAAGATTTTGATGGAAGGACATATAACCCTTTGGGGAATTTGAACTCCCTCCAAGTGGAATTAGGGGGAAAATTCATCTCCATTGAAGTAGAAGTTATGGAAAGACCCGTGGATTAGAATCTTATATTGGGATGCAAATGGTTTTATGACATGATTTTCATCATTTCAACTTACTTCCATATGATTACCTTTCCTCATAAAGGTGGGATCATGGCCATATATCAAACCAATGTTTTTGCCTCTCATTCTAATGTTACTGGAAGTGTCCATCTTGTCGGGGAATCCCCACATTCCTACCAACATGTTGGAGTTGGTTTATTGAAGGATTCATCATTGATGGGAACCTTTTCAATCCCTCCCCCTCCCCTTCCATGCTCCTCCACTTCGCTTGCTTATATCAATATGATATTCATCATCTACGATCCTGACCAATGCATGGATTGTCCCTAATGAAACTAACATCAAATGTTTTGGTGACCAAATGTCACTTAGACCCGTTGAGAAAGATTACGAAGCCATATTCTTTGCTTGTGTTTCCTGTTAGCTCCTGCTGCAACAAGTGTTCATATTTCATGATTGGCATTTCACAGGCCAAATATGTTGTACTTTGCTTGCTGCAATGCTCCATATTTGCGCAAACATTCTCCATATGAAGAAGGCTACTTCAAGTTCATTCAATTGCCTTCAAATTTTGTAAAGTTTTCCTGGTATCGCTACTATTAGTTAAAGGGAGGTCCAAACAGTTTAATCTTGGTCTCCCTAGGTTTAAATTTATTGTTTTAGAATATAGAGATTGTAAGTCTGTCCAAACAGTTTAATCTTGGCAGACTCTTAGATAGGTAGAGAAATAGAAGAGTCCAACTGTTTAATCTGGGCTCTGGAAGAAATAACGGTAGTATGTAGATAAGAAAGCATGAAAAGAAAATGTATGATGGGTTTGCAAGTCTAAGTGCACCCCCAAGCAAAAGAAGAAAAAATGCTAGGAAAGTAGGCTGGGTAGGTAGTTCTGAGGCTGTTGAATTGCTGACAAGTTCCAAGTTTGCAGGCATAATATCATGCAGAACATAATCAGCAGAGATGCGTAAGCAAAAAGGCTCAAATGAGGTATAAATGACTTCCCTTCTCTGTTTTCCCCCATTATTAACTAACATCCCCAAAAGAGGTCAAGATCTGCTTGACACCTCCTAAGTTCATCATCTTCATCACTCCGGTTGAGTAAAGATCTGCTTTACTCAAAGTGTTCCATATCTTCTCCCGAAGTATGGTCCTACCCCCTGCAACAGCCTAAGTTCTCCCGAAACTTAGCGCTTTCTTACCATCTCCACATTAACCACTGACATTATTATATAACTCCCTATGTTTCCCGTCCCCGTATTAATATTAATTAAACTCCCCTATGTAATATCCCTCCCCCTGGTTGAAAAATAACCATAGCAAGTCCCAGGAATTGTTTAGTTTATCAGAAACTAAGCAAGAAACCAACCTCCAAAACCACCTTCCACCTACTATGGACTCCTTCCTAAGTATAAAACTCCCCCTAAATAGTCGGACCCCTTTCGAAACTTCAAAAGCCCTACACACCCACTTACTTACCTTTTCCCCTCAAAGCCGTTTTCGCATCGCAACCTCGCCATCTCCCTTTCATGCAAAACAATGCCCATCCGTCCCCCGCCGATGCGACATCGCGAAATCGGTGATCGGCGATCGCAAGTGCCGAGTTTCCAATCAGTTCACCCCTCCGTCTTTGCCGATGCGATATCGCATATCGACAATCGCAAGCACCACTTGTCCAACCCAATGATCCCCCTCTTTCCTCGCCGACGCGATATCGCGATATCGCATCGAAGTCTCTTCACCAAAGTCCACCAGTACCTCACCACGTCGCGTTGTACCAGGGACCCACTGATGACGTCATCCGCCGTACAGCCGACGCCATGCTTACGTCAGCAGCCAGAAAAGCCGAAAAAGCTTCGCGCAAGAAGAAAAGTCGCACTTCGGAGCTCCAGATGAAGAAACAGAGCCAGTTTTCGATGCGCGAATAGCGCATTTCGAGGAATCTTCAGGGAATCTTCTGATTGCCGAGCCC
>APFE031578910.1:429037-451045 GCA_000404065.3 Pinus taeda
TGCTGTTTTCTCTTGGCCAAGGAATGATCACGGAATTCCTGTGTCTCTGCATGATCCAATAAGTGTTCTTCCTCCCTATTTATTTTATGTTTTTATCATCTTTCTGCCTTTCTAAGCTGTAGGAAAAAAGAATATCTTAAGATTTGTTTTGTTAGACCTTAAGTTCAATTCCTGCACTTTTCGATGTTTTCTGCTGAAACAGTTATGAGCTAGAATTCTTAAATGCTCTGGTTTAGCCTATTTCTTTCATATATGAGTGCATGTCTTTGGAATTCTTAACTGCTCCGGGATCCCACTCATCCACTTCTCCCCTTTGTCAGCATGATGAAATGATTCTCTTTTTCCTCTCATCCCTGATATTCATTCCGTACTTTCAGTAGACTAAGTATTGTATCCTGCGTGGCTATCCCGCTCCGTATCCCCTTATGACCAAGAAAATGCTCGCATGCCTCAATCTGTGACTCCATGCCCAATGGTTCAAATCTTATAACACCTTACTGTGCCTCTTTACTCAAGAATCCTACCTTCCTTCCAATCACAGTCAACATTCCCTTGAAGTCAGAAAGCTAGCCTAAAATCATCAACTAAGGATGAATCTAAAGGAGAGAGCCCTATCCGATTGTAGGTGGGCTAGAACTTGCAATCATAAGATTGGTTTGTGGTTACCTTGGCCGTATCCCTAATAGGAGCCTAGGGACAACCTGAGTGATAACATTTCCCATAAGTTTCCTCGATTAATTGGGTAGATCGATCACTAGATTATGGTTCACCCTTTGATCCTTTCTCGCATACATTCTCTATCAATGAAAGCATCATGGAGATCATGATTTTAGATGACATGCCATGGGATGAACATCATCACAGTTCCTTCTTCCTAGATATTATTGAAGATAATCTCAGTGGTGTATACCTACGAATTCCAATTCCATTTATCAGATTGAATCTGAAAAGAAACTTTCTAATATCAAAGAAACCATTACTCTCAATATTTCGATTAAATTACAAATAGTAAAAGATTTATACATCATAGCATCTTATACTTCATTTGAAATCGATATTTTATGGGCCATCTTCCACTATTGTAGACATTACAAAATTTGACTCAACCCAAACAAATGCACGTTTTCTATTAGTTCTAGTCGATTGCTTGGTTTCATCATTTCAAAACAAGGAATTCATATTGATCCTTTAAAAGTCTAGGAAACCATCAAGTTGCCTACACCCTCCACTCTTTTTCAATTACAAAGGCTCCAAGGGAAAGCTAACTTCTTGAGGAGGTTCGTCCCTAACTACGTTGAACTGACCAAAGGATTTACTTGCTTTCTGTAGAATGGGATTACCTTCCATTGGGATGACGCTACATACAAATTGTTTAATGCCTTGAAAGATGATCTGGTTCGGGCATGTCTTCTATATCCTCCCAACTATCAACGTCACTATTTCTTGTACCTTTCTGCCATCATCTCTACTATAGCTATGGTGTTGGTCCAAGAAGGCAATATGGGGACTGAACATCCCATTTATTATCTAAGTGAGAACCTCAATGATACTAAGGTCCGATATACTCATGTGGAAAAGTTAGCTTTGTGGTCATTCAAGCCGTCCACAGATTTTTCCATTAAATATTTCTTCGCAAAATTATGGTCATTTCAGATTGCAACACTATGAAATACATATTATCGCATCAATTTCTAGGGGGAAGTAATTTAAGTGGATCATTACTCTCCACGAGTTCGATCTAGAATTCATCAAGTCCATGTCAAATAAATACTTAGTGTTTGTCGAGCTTATGTGCAATCTCCTTTCCCTTGATGTTGAATCCACATATGAATATTGTATCTCAGATGATTCATTATTCCATATCTCATCATCTAACCCATGGTATGGATATTTTCTCATTTATCTCGAGACCCAAAATTTTAGTCCTAATACCTCTCACTTAGAGCAGTGACGTATTTGGTACCAATCCTAAAACTATGTGATTATCAGTAACACTCTTTACCATCATGGTATAGATACTATTTACAAAGGTGCCTCGCTCTTGAGGAGGCAAAGAAAGTCCTGAATGGATGCCACTCGAGGGCATGTGGTGGAAGTTTATTTTGTTACACCACCGTGCAAAAAATAGTACCTGTCGATTACTTTTGGCCCACCATTTTTCGTGATAGTATCCTCACAGTCTAGAAATTTCATGCATGCTATATATATGATCAAAAATTCCATGCTTCGCCTGCTCCTTGGAATCCTGTCATCATCGTTGGTCCCTTTGTGAAATGAGGCATCGATTCTATGACAAGTAACCCTCACTTGGCCTAAGGGGTATGGCTAGATTGTTGTCATTCTAACTACTTGACTAAGGGGGACGAAGGGATGCCTACATTCAATAATACTGGTGAACTGACTGCATACATTTTATTTAACAATGTGATTGCTAGGTTCGGTGTTCCATAAGAAATAGTAATGCTCATGATAAAATGACACTCCATGAGCTATCTTGCACAATAATCGACCAATATGACTAGGAACTCCGATTGTGTGTCTCTGAAGTTGTAATGGAAGTTGATTGACCATGGTCTCATCAATCCCATGTGCCAGTCATTACATATGGTGCTACACCTCTAATATGATCTCTACTACATCTGGATAACGTAGCGCATCTCGTCCTACCACAACAACATGTATTAGTCACACTACCTCCTCCTATGTTTGTCTCTCTATGTGACGAAGATATGTAGCACTCACTGGTCGAACAGGTCTAATGTCTACATGAAAAAATCAAATAGTTTAGTCTTGGGAGCATAAGAAAACATAAAAAAATCATAAAAATTTCAAAAACTTAATGGTCAAAGTATCTTTCCTGAAGCATCCCATTGCTCACGCTCAAGCAACTCAAGCTCGAGATCATTGCAAAAATACATCCTTGTGTAAGGATAATTATCAATGATGATGAACTGCCTATGTAGCCACTCAAATAAGGGTGGTAAAAAGTTGATTATTGATGGGCCTGCATGTCTTCTCATATGGTCTATCCACCACCTCATCTATGGGGTCCTCGGATTGAATGGCTTAAGTACAATTTTCTGAGGCTGCAATATTGGCACCCAATCTAGTGCCAAAGAGACTAAGATTTCTCCATAACTAAATTTTTGTTAACTTCCCCTCCTTTTCTTTAGTAAGTTTTTGCTTCAAATTGACCAAGACACCTTCATTCCAGTTGAATATTGTTGAATCTAAACATTTTATCCCCTACCAATCTCGCAATGATGAACAAAATCATTCTTAGAGGTAATTGGGTTACATTCTTTATGATGATCTTCTCATCTCTAATAGGAAGGGCTCAAGGTTTGCAATAAGTAGTGATATAGTCTTTCACCATCTCAGAACCAGTTCTTCCACCTAGAAGAGAGATGGGGACACCTCACTTTGACAATCCTGTCAGAAAATAAATATCCTCTACCTGTATCTCAAGAAGATTCTCCCCAAACTTGAATGCATGTGCCTGTCTATCCCATGAATAGAAAAGGTACTTCAACAACTCCATCTATTGCCTCATACAGAGAAGCCAGAAGAATTTCAATAATCTGCAGTTTTTGAGCACTTGGATGGTAGCTGGGTAATTTTCTCCATTCAAATCTTGTTATTCATGTTCCATATCTCACCACATGAATGCCATTGTGAACTAATGGGTACTTGAAACATCAATAAGGGATCCATTAGGCTCTTTCCAATGTAAAAGCTTGACAAAATTTGAGGCAAAACTGAGAAGCAACTTAGGAAAATGAGCCCAACACACCCCAAAAGTGTATACTAGAGCATTACACATCTTCCTATAGTGTATCTCTGCCTAAGTGTAATGAATTTTTCAACATGGTGGGGGTGCGTTGGTCCTAGGGTGTTTTTAATGAACCCAGGGGCCTCAAAAACCCTAAAATTCTTGCATGAAATCACAAAAGTGGACCATGGAAATATGAGGAAAGGTTTCAGTTCCTACTTGGAAGTGGAAACACTTGAAAAGGTTCCCTAGCTTACCCGCAATCAGTTGCCAAATTTCAAGGGGAAAAAGGCTCCAAATACTCATTGTTGAAGGTAAAATGTGAAATGGTAAAAATGAAAAGTTGTTTTGAATATTTATTGTCATTTTCTCAATACTTTAATTATTTTTAGTGATTTGAACTAGATATGCTTCATTTTTACTATGAAATAGTTATGTTTAATCCTTCTTGTGGTGTTTTGAGTAGGTTGACAGTTGTTAGCAGATTTCCATTATGTTTTGAATAGGTTATTTTGACCACAAAGTATACTTTTATCTCTTTTTCGGGCTTTATAAAATAATGAAAAAGGAAACCTTCAAGGGTCCCATTTTATCTCTTTTCAAACTCCCAAAATATGAAACGATTATCGAGAAATTTTCTCTTGGAACTCGTAAAAGTAAATGAGAAGACGTCTACTCAGTGTAAGTTTATCCCTTTTCCAAACTAAGATAGACTAGCTATGAAAAATTAATAGCTTAGTAAAACATGGCTAAGAGGTTCTCTTGGGTATTGTTTTCTACATTTTCACACCTAAGCAACTATCTATGAAAAGGGACATCAGTATTTTTCTTTTTCTCCTCTTTTCAAAAATCTCTAAACATGAAAATGATGTCGAATTTTACCTTCACTTGACTCATTAAAACATAAAAAAATGATGGACTTGTCGAAAATGACAAGGCCGAACCACTCCTCCTCAAGGTTTCATGAATGTACTTGGAGGGATTCATCTGAAGGATGAACTTATAGATCAAGCATATGTCATCCTCTTCAAGCTTATTAAAAAATAAAAAGGTACTAACCAATATGGTTTGTGAAATTGGAAAAACAAGAGATTCCATTTTGTTAATGGCAGTGGGTCACTCTTGATCATGACACTCTTACACTTCATATCCATGGCTATTGGGTTCGATAATCCTCTTGTCTTTCAGTTACGATACCATTTTCATAACCTCCATCTCGGTTTTAGGTCAATTCTTCCAACTCCATTTGGTGTCACCGATGTGTTCAAGAGAATTCATTCGGTTGATCTCTGCTACAATACTCTTAAGCTTTCATTTCATGTCTAGATTTCTAGATCCAGTTCCATGTCAGTATCATTCTGATCATTCTGTCTCAGTCATCATACCCGTTTCATGTCATTAATGGGGGATACATCAAGACCCTCTTGCAACGAGTTACTTCCTATTGACATAAGCACATCATCGAGGAAGTTGACTTAGATGGTACCTTGGTGTTTGCATACGTCAATGGAAAGTTTCTACTCTATTAGTGACAAATTTACATTAATGGCCTTCAACTAAAAGATTCTATATGGTGTTCAACATCAAGTCATTCATTCACACCATACAGGTTGTACTGTGGTACCTTGAGAGCCATTAACATCATTAGTGGTTTCCCTCGCATCTATTAATGACTTACATCATTGGTTGGTAATGAGATGATATATAGCATGGTCGAATCCAACTCATTAATCACATGGTTAGACTCACACTTTTATTGGTCGTGTGAATGAGATAGAAGACCCTAGATCTAGTTTCATCCATCTGAGTTGCAATTGTAGGATTATACATAGATCATAAAGTATGATTGTTATGATCATATTAATAGTCATCCAGTCATGGGTCCACCAGTTGGTTCTATGGATGTGTATTTTGATCATTGTACATGTTGTGTTAGCTTATGAGTTGAGTATGGTTATGCCTCCCTCAACATACAAAGATGTCCTGTTGTAAATGTATTGTAATAGATGAAGCTCATTGATTGTCCTTGATCCACACTTGTCACAAGGTAAAGTACTTTAGTCATGAGTCATCATCTATGACTTTGCACTTTAGGGGGAATTTTGTTATAGGCCATTTTGTCACATTCGATCAGTGAGTCTCCTAATGGGATCAATCAACATCTTATTCTCTCTTGTCACCATATTGCACAAAGCCCTAAGAATGTACCTTTCATTTCTCGGAGTTTGAGGGCTAAACAACTTTATATAACCTAGTTTAAGGCCCAAGGGTCCCTCTAAGCCTATTAGGTTGTGTTCACCAGCAAGTTACTCCACTGTGGCCTATGTTGATCACCAACATGTTGCTCCCCTTTGCACCTTCATTGGTTCTAGAAATCCAAGAAAATGATTGGGATTCCAGAAGCTTCAACTTCTAGGAGTTTCAAAAAGTTGTTAGAACTATTTTTCTTGGATAAATAACTTAGATCATATCCATCCCTACATTCAAATTTTCACCACTTATCCTTTGATCATATCGCTCCATCAATGGTGGATCTATTACCCTATAATGTTAATTGGATAAGAACTCATAAGTTACATTGTTTCTCTACATATTTCCAACCTGCTATGAGGTTGGTTGTTGGCTTTTGGAGAATAATTCTTCCCTCGTGTTGTTGTAGTGATTTTTCATCATTCCATGCATTTAGGGTGATTTGAGGTGGAGATTGTGACAAGGAAAAGACAGGTCAACAACTTGGAGGAGCCGTTCTACAAGATCAACTGCTACTTATGGTCGTAATCTCCTTCCATTTATAGTAATGAAATGACTTCATTGGTTTCCTATATGTGATTTGGTTTCACTTATTTGAATACCAAGTTGATCTATTGAATGAGGTACTTAGATGATATTTCATACATCCCGTATTTTCTTGGCTTGTGTTATCTGAATGTGTAGGTTCTAATTTTGCAAATCGGAGCTCATATTATATCTTGCAAGTTCAGGATACTTTTGTCCAAGGTCATACTGCCTCATCTATTTACTTTAAGGGAAAAAATTGTGTTCCTTGTCTGTCTGTTGTTCTAGGTTAGCCACTGACCTAGGGGAGATACTTTTGTATGCAATTGTAATATCATATAACAAGAGTGGTCACCTATGAGAACTATCAAGTTCTGTGGAGCGATAAATGATAATGGGGTTATTAGAGGAGTGTGCATGTCACCTGAGAATTCATATATCAACATGAAGCTCTACACAGTCATATAACAAAGAACTGCAAGGTCCATCTCTGATTTCGTATTGTGACAAGAAACTACCAAGGGACGCATCAATGGAAAAGGAAGCCATGCCAAAGTATATGTGGGTAGGTGAACTATAGACAATAAATAATGCCTTGCATAGAGTGCCTCAGTGAAATAAAACCATCACTTACAATTGAGGAGATGGGGAGTTGACAAAAATGTGATAGCGCGAAGAAGAGTGTGGTGTGCGGAGTGATAGTGGGGTCAAAGTACCAAGGAGCATACTATGTGATACAATAGTAAGTGTAGGAAGAGTGAAGTGTGGATAAGTGTGAGGGTAGCGTTGTAGAGAAGTCAGTAGATAGCCCTTGACAGGGGAGGCAGAGCATAGAAGAGGTGTTGTTGTGAGAAGGAAGTAGTGATCTATTGCATGATATCATAGAAGACATAGTACAAACGTTGTATCTCAAAATAACCATTTAGGTGTTTTACTTGTAATATTGTATGCCTCTGTTTTCAATTTCAAAATTGTATGAAATAATAGAATAATGCTAGAGCAGGTTGGTGCTAACACACTAAAGAGGTTGTTGCCTCTTGGAAAGTTGGTGCTTGCTTACTAAAGGGGGGCTATGCCTCCTATGAGTGGGTGATAAAAAAAAATAGATGTAATTAAGTGGGTTCTTAATTTACATCATAAACAAACAATAAATTTGGTGGTTTTTCTGTCTAGGTTTCCACATAAAAAACACCATGTCAAATGTGCGTGTGATGCTCATGTGATCTTTGTATGTACATGTGTGTTTGAAATTTTTCATTAACTTCTTTTATGAATGAATTGTCTCAGAAGTAAAAGAATACAAGAATGGACTATAATAATAATAGAAAATGGAAATGAGTTTAATAATTACCAATTCACCCCACCCTTAGCAATTTGTTATTTAAACAATTGGTATTAGAGCAAGGCTCCTTGATCAACAGTCTAATCACTGGAAGGTATATCTATAAGGAATTATGTCTAGAAAAGAGATTCAAGAGGCATACTCAAGAAGAATACTAGTATTTGATGGGACAAACTATTCCTTTTGGAGAGTGAGAATGGAAATGTATCTTATGTCCCTAGGAGTAGATGTTTGGACTTCAGTACTGGTAGACTACAATGTCCTTGATATTCCTCCTAAGAACACCATTCTCTTCAGCCTTAGTCAATCATAACTTGTAAAAGTTATTAACTATAATTCTATGAAGTATGTGTGGGTACATCTTAATCAGGGTCATGAAGGAGGTGACAAAGTTAAGTAGGCAAAACTTCTGTTTTTCAGAATGAGGTTTGAGACCTTGAGAATGAGTGAAAATGAAAGGATAACAGAGTACATCCTCAGAATTGATGAAGTTACTAATATGATTAGAGGACTTGGTGAATAGGTCAAGGAAGAGATGATTGTTCAAAAAATATTAATATCTCTACCCATGAGATTTAATGCCAAAGTCTTAGTGCTTGAGGAAATGGTTAATTTAAAGGATCTCAATATGGATCAGTTGCATGGTACTCTCACAAACTATGTGATGAGAGTGGGAATAGACAAATCTAAACCAAGGGAAGCAACATTCAAAGACTCTAGTAAGGCCAAGGATCACAAATATCATCAAGACTACTATAGTTGTGAATTTGATGAGGAGCTAGCTCAACTAGCCAAAAAATTGAAGTGTGGCTCAGGAAAATATAAAGGGAAGTTTCCCTTTAAGTGTTTTTACTGTGGAAGACTTGGAAATTTCTCATCCAAATTCCACTATAAATAAAAGGTTGAAAAGGAAGAGGATATACAATTTGGAAACAAGTATTATACACATCATAAGAAAAGGTTTTGTAAGAAAAAGGGGTTCTACTCCAAATAGCATAGCTCAGCACTAGAGTGAGACAGTGAAAACTAGTCACAGCATGAGTCAGATAAGTATCTTCTTATGGATTTCAAAATAGAATCCAAGAAACAAGGTATTATGGACTCTAAGGAGGAAGAAAAAGAAGGAGTAGTAGACCTTGAAGGGAAACTCATCAGTTCCCTTGACAAATTAAAGAAATCGAGGAAGAAGAATAGGGAGTAGAAGGAAAAATTTTAGTGTGCAAAGGAAGGTATGTATAACTCTCACAATGAGGAGTTTTCCTATCAAAAATAAAAGCTTGAGGAAGCTATCAAGAGGGAATATAGTCTAGTCTGTCTAATAGAAGAAAAATAGGGAACCCATGAGAGACTAGAAGAGGAGAGCAGACATTTGAAACATGACCTACTCAAGTTAAAAAAGGGAAACGATATCACATACATGTAAATATGATATTTTTTTCCTTTAATGTTAAACTGGAGGAGGGTAAAAGAAGAGAAGAGGTTATTCATGGTCTGATCCAAGAATGGGAAGAGAACTGTCAGAGCCTTGAACTAGAGGTAGTCTCTCTCAAAACCGATTGTGCGAGAAAAAATATTGAGAAGGGTTTAAATGAAAAATTTACCGAAGGGACGAGGAGACTAGATTAGATCTTGAATAGTAAAAGGCTGTCATGAATTAAAATTGGTATGGGATACTCTAAGCCACAAGAATATTCTATGTGGATGATAAAATTCAAGTCTGTAGGATTCGAAGAACATCATAGCCATAAGAAGAATCATCATGAAATATTTAATGAAGACAAAAGAGTAGTAGGGAAAAGAGAGATTTCCAATGGAGAATGAACCAATCAGTCAGACAACCAAGGCATATTCCCACACAATCTCATACTACTTCCAAAAATAGGCATATATATTTGTTTTATGGTCACTTTTATAAGTGTCATACCTTTACAAATAAATCTATTGAATGTAGAAGGATCAAATTTGCAAGACATGAAAATCCCAGGTATAATACGCATCATATTTCTAAATCTCATAACTCTTCTCTTAGAAATCAAAATGTTTTCTCTCCCCTGCTAAGTGAAATAGAATGCTTCAAATGTAATAATTTTTGTCACAAATCGAGTGAGTGTAGATGCAGGTTTGAATACCTATATAAGTCCCAAAATATTACATAATCAACTATCCAAAAGGATAAGAGGATATAGAAATGAAAGACTAAAAAGAGGATGTAGTGTGGATTCGTCTTATCATCTCATAATGAAGAAAACAAATCCTATATGGATAGTGGTTGTTATGAACATATTGGTGAGCACTGGTATTGTAGAAATAATGCTGCAACTCTTGGGCTACCTACTTTACTCTTATCAACCCAGCAATTCGTAACAATCTTGGAAGCGATGGTGCTTTATGCACAAGTACTAGTTCTTACTGCAGGCTGTCACTTGGTCAGCTGGAACAAGATCACTAGGAGCTCAAGCCAACTTCTATGGATTTTGGAAGAAGCTCTATGTGTGATGAAAGAAAGGAAAACTTACTCTACAGAGGCTACTCCAATGGCAAAAAGGAAAAACACTGAAATGTAAATTAAACCTAGCAAACCCTACTTAACCAATTAATCTGACTTTTACAGAAAGAACTTATGAAAACCATGAAATGAATTCCATTACCTACTAAGGAAGTTAAAAAAACATCTACTCAAGCTATTTCTAGAAGTAAATGAGTGAAAAAACATCTTTTTGGTTTTTTATGTGAAATTGACATGCATGGATTTTCTTGTGTGTGAAAGTGGAAGCAAATCGGTGGTATTGAAGGGCGACTTTGGGATTTGAGGAGATGTAGGATGCTGTAGATTGGTCCTAGGAGGTCTTGGGTGGCCTTCTGGAGGCTTTTCGCACAACCAACCTTCAAAAGATAGCCTACAGGAAAATCTACAGGAGGACACAGGGGATCTACAGGAGGTCTACAAGAGGTCTACAGGAGGATGACGAGAGCATTTTTGAAGGTTTTGAGGGTGCGAAGTGGGTGGAATAGGTAGGTGAAGGTCTGGATGATTTGTTAGGGTGCCTAAAGTCCACCAAGAATCACTAGGAGAGGGAAAGATGATTGGGAGAGAGGAAGAAGTCCTATGGAAAAACAAAGAAAACTTAAGGCAAATTTGAGGTGCACTTTGGCAACCTGTATGGCATGGATCAAAGAGAGGATGTGATGAATAAAGGCTAACCTATTGTGAGACGAGATCTACTACAAAAGAACTGGTAGTCAACCAATAAGATCAAGCAAGCAAGGAAGTGAGCACATCTAAAAAATAGAATTTTGCATCAAGCTAGTCTAAACTATGATCTATGGAAGTGAAAGTTGAGCAATGCTACAAGAAAAGAAAGCATGGAAGAAAACTTATCGCAAATACAGAAATGAGCATGGTGGAAGAGATCTAAAGCAAAGCATTAACCTTCTAACAAACTTCAAACACCAGAAATCCTATGGGGAAAACAATCTGTGTTTTGGGGCAGCAAGAGGGTCTTTGCCTCAGTTCATAGTCCCAACGGGAGGAAAAGAGGCCAAGGCATTGTTTTTAGCATTTTGAATCTTATTTCTATCACTACTGAACCTGCTATGGAGAACACAAAGGGAAAAAACCTTTTAAATCACCAAAAGCAACCTATTCTTAACCAAGAAAGAAATTCATCTAACAATAACTAATCCATAAATTGAAACAAAGCATATAAATACAAACAATGGGAGCTTCACTGCTTGGATTGGGCCCTAACCCAAGAGCTTCAGCCCTCTATGTTAACTCAGTGCTAGCTCAAGAAGGATCTCATCTTTATTATCGAAATAGTAAGAAGATTACATGAAACTGTCCACAAAAGTAAGCTCAAAGTTGAGCAGAGTTTTATAACAACAAAAGTAGAACAAAAATTCGACAAAAATTCGACCCTAGTGAGGCCCTGGGCCTCTCTACTTATACAACTAAAGTGCTCAATAGCTTCCTTAAAATCAGGGAGACTTGGCTCCCAAAACTCGAGATAAGCATAAGTTATCCTCTACTTGCTCGGCTTCCTCCTAGTGCATTGATTTGGCTATTTGTACTCCAAGCTGCATGAAGGGGAATTTGAAGTGGGGAGTAATAAATGAGTGGGATTCCCTCCTATAATTCATCTCATTTTTCCACTTCGAAATATTGCATCATAACTAACTCATGGCATCATAACTAAGTCAACTCACTCCATAAGCATAAATATAATAAAAAAACATGCAATAAGCTAAGAGAATGGTTGATTTAACTATGTTAGGAGGAAAAATGAGCCCATATAATTACCCATATATGAGGCTCGTCATCACCCCCTACCGAAGGTATTGCTCATCCTCTGAGCAACTTAGTCCATCTCCTTATCTTTGATGACCTTGGTGGCTTCTCTAGCATCCGAAGCTTCTGATGTTGTTTCCTCTTCCTTGTCATAGAAGCTTGCTTTTCTGTCTATCTCTTCCCACTGCCTCTACTCTTCTTCTTCAGTTCTTCCTTCTAGCATGCCTAACAGTAGTGGTGGACTCAATTTGAGGCCAATCCAATTGACCTACAACCTCTGCATTGAGTGCTTGTACATTGGCACTCTCCTTAGTGCCTCCTTCATCCTCATTGGGGAATGATATTCCATGATCTTCAGACTGTGTGGTAAGGTGTTCCATCTCCTCATACATGCATGCACATAGTCATCCCCAAGTAACCTTTCCATGCCCTCAAAATTTGCAATGGCCTATGCTTGATCACTTATATATCTAGGGGAAATTTGAAGATTGTTTGCAAGCAGTTGGTGTGTGCTGATGAGATCCATGGGATCTGATGGCTCAACTCTAATCATTAGTGACTCATTCTGCTCTCTGATCATCAACCTTTTACTTTGATTACCCTTAACTCTTCATGGTTCATCTAGGAAGCCATGGCCATTAGTTGTAGGTCCCCTAGCCTAGCATTGGGGTCCCACACATTCATATCTGTGAGGGCCATATTATGCAGGTAAAATTCTGCTATTTTTGGCTTATCTTCTGCTATGCTTTGGTCACACAAGTCCATAAATTATCTGTAATCTTGAAAATGCATTGTGCCTCTTTGTGCCAAAGTCTTGATATGAAATTGTAGTCATTGGTCCTTGAGGTATAATCCATAGGATTTTGTTGGTGTTCTACATTGCAGTGCCTCCATGGATAAGCTAGCCATTCATGCGAGTTGGGTCTCTTTCTCCTTTAGCTGCCTCCTTAACAATTCTCTTTCAGATTGATGTTGGTCTCTTGTAATTGCTTCTCTATGTCTAACAACACTCAACTCTGCCCATTTCTCTAAGTCTGTTCTCTATATGGCCAACATCCTCAATTCCATTGGATTTGGCTATTTTCATCCACCTATGTGTTCTTATTCTTTCCTTCTCCAGTTCAAAGAATAGTGGGATTGCAAATGTTTGTGGAATTATCCTTCCTCTTTCAGGAAGATGGTAATAGGAGGCAAGGTTGCGGTGGGGATTAGGTTCTTTTGGCTTTGTAGCTTTCTCCTTCCCCTAAGGCTACTCTTCCATTATTTTCTCAAGTTGTTGGGTCTCTTGTAGCCTTGACAGTATCTCCTGTAGAACTGTCTGTGCCTTCTATAGGATTGTTTTTAGGTCCTATAATTGCACTTTTTCCTTCCAGGTGGAGGATATAGGAGTCCCTCTTTAATATATGATATGGGTTTTAGAGGGAGACTCTTCCCCTTTGACAGTGGGTGAATCTTCAATTTTAATGGGAAATGTTGAATATGGCTAGCATTTTCCTACTTTTATCCTTGTGGTTTTCCTGGCCTTGAAATACATGGAGGCCTACCTTTTTCTCTTTTCTTTTGGTTTAATCGGTGAGCTCAGGGCTATGAGTGCAGTTTCTGCCCCCCTTTCGAGGGTCTCAGGGGACGCTTCTCTTTGTTTTGCCTTTACAGCCTCTTTTTCTATCTCTGTTTGCTCTATTTCTTCCCCCTTCTCCTCCTATATCTTAGTTTCTTCCTCCTCCTTTTCTTGTCCCGCTAAGTCATCAGTTGCTTCACCTTCTCTCCCTTTCTTCTCTTCTTCCTCACTGTTAGAAGGAATGATATCATAGGTGAGGGCCTTTATGTCATCTTCTATTGTCATGTTCCTAAAGACTTCCCATGCTATAGGGAGTGTGAATGTATGGAGGGATTCTTCCACTAAAATTTTGATTAACTAATGGTGAGCCAGCTGATCTGGACTCCCTGCCTTAAACTTAATGCTAGAGTATATGAGGGACTACATGAGGAAATAGGGGATGGTAAGTTTCTGGGGTGTTGGAGTGTCCATGCCATGTCTCAGCTCATGAAGGATTCTAAAATGGTAGCCATAGACTATGCTATACCTCCCCTCATAGGAAATGTATTTGATGATTTGGTAACTAACCTCATCCCAACAGTAGGGTATGCTTTTCCTTCTAATGCCATTTTTATCTTCTATAGGATGTTCATTGTTTTGGAAGAAGTTTTTCTTGGCAGCCCGCCCAATTGGTTTTTCATCTTTGCTCCAAGTTAATTCAAGAGGAAGGGTAATAACCCTACTGATGAATTCTGGGGTTATTTCCATGTAAATACCTCTAAATGTGATAGTGACATGGGTTCTTGAGTAAGGGACTAAAGAAAGGGAAAATTCCTGAGCAATTTCCTTATCAAACCCTCAGAATTTCTCAAAAAAGGTCATCCAATTTGCCCTTGTGAATATGGCTACTAATTGGGGATGTCCATGGAGCCTGGTTGAATTAGTGGGCTCCTTCCTCATGAATCCTCCTATCATTGTGGTTATACCACTTTTGAACACCAAATGTGTTGGCATTATGACATAGGCTTGGCACAATGGCACAGGTGTTTTCCTTGATGGCAACTCACTCGGCAAATCACTCTGATGACAGTGCAGGCTCACAGGCTCTCAAAATAAAGGAAAAGGAGGTATACGTAGGTTCCTGTTGACCAAGCCACATATACACGTGGATTCACAGACTAAAAGGTGTGTAAGCGTATATATGCACTTTCATGCACAGAAAAGCATGTATAGCTTGGAAACTTGGTTTTTGGTCCTTGGTATTTGGACCTATGGTTTTGGACCATGGTATCTCGTCCGAAGTGTTGAACCTAGGTATTGGGACCCAGGTATTGATTCTAAGTGGTTTTGGACCATGGTATTGAGTAAGGCATAAGACTATAAAAGGGGAAGGAGATCATTAGGCAAAGCGACTGAAGGATTGAATATATTATGAAGGGCAAGATCTAGAATACTGGTCATTGGGTTATGGTGCATAGCTGGATCTGAATGAAGGAGGAACCTAAGTGCTAGGAGAAGGATAAGTTCTATTGGTGGGTCAAGATCTTAAGGCTTGAAGAGAAGTATCTTTGTGTGATTTTGATTTGTTATATTTGGTGCATGACTTGATCTATAAATCTGATGATCTGGGTATAACTGATGTCTGAATAAGTGAAAAGGGTAAATTATCTTTTATAGATCTGTATGCAGGTTCAGCATAGCAAAGGCATGTATACATGCTGGTTCGGTAATTGAAAATGGCGTATATGGAGGTTTTTCTTAAGATAACAACTTATGCACACAGTCTCTACATATTGAAGTAGCATACATCTCATAAAATATGTTTTAGATACTTCTATTTATTGCTATAGTTTTCTGGGTTCAGGATTGGATTCTAGTTACTATTACTTCTGGGTACATCATTCAAAGAAGTGATTGTTTGATTCAGTTTTTGGTTGCGGCAAAGGAAATTGGTTGATGTAGATATATTTGATGTTTGATGGATGTTATTGATGGATCCAGTCTGAAAATTTATGAAACATGGTCCCTAGAAGAAAAGACAAGGTTGTAACCTTCTGTAGGTCAGCACCTATGTACTAGTACATTAGCTAGTATAAGAAATAAGGGGGTTGTAGCTCCCTTCCAGGATAATATGGAGAATGAGTGAAGGTTGTAGCCTTCTGCAGGTAGAAGCCTGCGTACAGGTATAAGACTGCAGCAGTACATAAATATTGTAAAAAGAAGTTTCTTATTAAAAGAAGATAGAGACGAATTGTAGCAGGTGGTTTTTCACCCACATTGGGTTTCCACCTTATATCTTGTGTTCATGTGTGTGATTGCCTGTACTGTTTACTAGACATGATTACTATTTTATGGTTCTGATACACAAATTAAGATCAGCTAAGTAAATTAGAAATCTGCAAGATATACGTGGTTTTCTCTAAACACAATTGCATATATACGCAGGTTTAATTAACAGAAGTAGCGTATATCAATTTGCTAATGGAAATGAAAAAATTTTAAATTGCTAATACTGATTCACGCCCCCATCTTAGTATTATTTCCAACAACTAGAATCAGAGCAGGTCCTTCAAAAGAAGCCTGATGATTCGAATCGTATCCATAAATGAATATCAAAGAACCTCGACTATATTGGGACGAAATAAATCTTTAAAGAATCCAAAACAACATCAAACACACCCTCAACTAGTGGCAATGGCGACCAGTGCAGAAGAACGAGGACCTCTGTCAAAGCGTGCTGACCAAGGCCCATGGAGACTATGCGGGAGGTCAAAGTAGCCCCTGGGAGCCCCGAATTGGGAAAAGGAGGTGATTTTCGATGCGCGATTAGCGCCTAGCGCTCATTAGGCAAATAGGGCCAAAATCAGAAAGCCTGAGCACCCGGTCGCATAGGGGAACCAAAGGACCGCGGGCGAAGAAAGGTAAAAGTGCTAAAGTACAAAGGCGGGACCCGTGCCCTGGAAACCGGCGGTTTTGATCGGGGTGCCCTTGAATGATAAGAGGTTTTGGATGGGAGCGGAGCGATCCCATACATCGATCGATGCATGGCAGTGGAGGAGAGAGAAAACCACCATTAATCGTGCATTATCAGTCGAGCAATTCAACCGCGCTCAACGTGCGTATGACGTCGGATCTTGAGGATCCCAAATAAGATGGCTGAAATTGCGCTCGATAGAAAGAAGCATAATCGACACAGAAATAAGCCACGTTCTAAAGGGATTTGGAATCCGTTGACCACCACGGTGGAGAAAGAATGTATCGATGACATAACTGAAGAAATGAATCGACAAGCAGGATGGCACTATTCCAATGGGGACACATGGCCACTTCCTGAGCGGTCATGGTGACGTCGAACAAGGAACTCCAAGCACAACTACAGTAGGCGAATCAACGCAGGTGAAAGAGGAACCGAACAGGCATAGAGATCAAATGGCTAAAGCCATGAATGGAGACAATTTAATATGATGTATGGATTGGGAACCCGAATTGAGGGGAGCCCAAGCGACTAAGAGAGATAGTGAACAGTGAACCCTAAGAGGAGGACTGAACATAGAGAACAGTAAAGCCAAGCAGAGGAGACATAGGGTTGAGCTGACCACAAGCGGCGTCAAGCACCAAGGAGCTTGAAGATTCAAGCCTTCCCATAGAGGAATCTGTCCAGACACAATAAAACAAGGCCACCATTGAAGTTGGACCGGAGACGTAGCCCTGGAGAATAGTGTGAACTCCTTATTAAAAACTGTTTGTATCTTTGTGTTTCTTACTGTATTTCTCTACTACCTTTCAACTGATTTTCTGTGTATTGGAAATTTGATCGAGCGATTGTTTCAATAACATAGAACACACACACACCAGCACATGAGTCTGTAATACCCTTGTTTCAATAAATCTTCAATTGAGGTCACTCATAGGGTGATTATCAGATCAAGTGGTATTAGAGCAGTAGGTTATCAGGTTAGACAAGCTTGTGTTGATTTAGCTGTGAATGCTCACTAGATCAAAGCTCAAATTAGGGGAAGGAGAGTTGGTGGAAACTAATCCTAAAATTGTGAGAGTCTATTCTCGGAAGACAATGTCAGAGGAAGGTTCTATAGGGCTAGACCCTCAATTCATAGAAAGCTTCCTAGTTATAAAGTCTATGGTAGAAGAAATGTATAGGGACTTTAGAAAGCATAAGGATGAAGATTCATCCAGCTCTAAACAACATAAAGAAGAAGATGAATCTCATTCCCATGACCACTCAAAAGGAAAGGGAATTGAAGAAAGCTTCCCTACACCTCCTAATAGCCCTATGGATAATAAGAAAGCATCTTTGATTAAACTAGATGTTAAATTTGATTTGCCTATATATGATGGAGAGCTAAATGCTAAAATGTTGGACAATTGGATTAGAAAAATTGATGTGTATTGCAGAGTATAGAGCATAGACTCGGACAAGAGTAAGATTCAGCTAGCAAGCCTATGCCTAGGAGGCACTGCCTTTGTTTGGTGGGAAGCCAGAACCCAAACTGATATAAAGAAGCATGGCAAGACCATCTCTGTCTGGAGTGAATTTGTTGCTACAATAAAAAAGAAGTTATATCCATTGGCCTACATGCCACAAGCCATGATGAGTTAGCAAACTCCTTGGCAGTTGAAAGGGAAAAATGTGCAAGGGTATACTCAAGAGTTCAGAAAGAGAGCATTGATGTTGGGTATCCCATTAAACTCACTAGAAACTCTTTTGAAGTACATTGGTGGTCTACACAACTACATGAGGCATACCATCCTCATGCTTAATCCCACTAGTATATATGAGGTATCCATACAAGCTACTCATCTAGAAGCTAGAGGAAATAATGGAAATCCAGAAGTTGGGGGACCATCCCAACCCACTGTAAGCAAGAGCAAGGAGAAAAGAAAGCAGAAGTGGAAAGCAAGGAAGGATAACACTGCACAAAAAGGCAAAGCTTCATGCACTCACTGTAAAAAGGAGGGGCATGATGATGAGCACTATTAGATTCTGCATCCAGAGCTGAGACCTAAGAAGTCTGAGGGCAAGAAGAAGAAGATTGTTGCATCTATTCAAGAATATTTGGGGTCAAACTTGGGAGATGAAACAATCATTGCAACCACAGGTATAAAAGGTAAGAATTATGAAGCATCTACTAGTAATTATGCTCAATCTGTTACTGATGAGGAAGATGAGAGAAAAAGACATGAACTTTTCCATATTCGAGCTGTTTCCAAAAATCAAAAGGTTGATACTTTGTTTGATAGTGGCTCACAAGTAAATCTAATTTCTGAAGTAATTGTAAAGAAATTGGGATTAGAAACTACACCTCACAAGAAACCATACCCATTAGATTGGTTGAATGATAGAGCACAACTATAAGTGACTAGAAAGTGCAAACTCAAGTTTTCTTTTGGGTCAGCATTTGTAGATGAGATTGAGTTAGATGTAATTCCTTTGGATATATGCAGAATTGTTTTAGGAAGTCCTTACTTGTATGACAAAAAGGCTATTTTCTATAGAGATGAGAACAAGTATCTACTTGTTAAAGATGGAATCAAATACTTTGTAAGAGCTCATAAGCTCAAGAATAATTATACCCTCACAAAACTCAGGATAGATGAAAAGAATGATAATTCATGCAAACCGTTCTTACTGATGGTTGTAGAGGCAAAGACACCTGATAAAACCAATGTATTTGAGGGTTGTAATTCTCATCAACAATTTGATATCGAAAAGATTGTTTCAAAGTATGATGTCTTTTTTCAAGAACCTCAAGGTCTGCTACCCAAAAAGGGAATAGTACATGATATTATTTTGCAGCAAGATGTTCCTTTGCCTAACATTGGGATGTACAGGTTGTCTGCTTTAGATAATGCTGAAATCAAGAAGCAGGTGCAGGAGTTGCTCGTGAAAGGGTTCATTGGGCCTAGCACATCACCATGTGGGTCACCAATCGTTTTGGTGAGAAATAAAGATGGCTCATGGAGAATGTGCATTGACTACTGAGCACTGAATAAGATAACAATAAAAAATCGTTATCCCCTTCCTCGCATAGATGATCTTTTAGATCAATTGAAGGAAGCGATTTATTTCACCAAGCTAGATTTGCACAGTGGATACCATCAGGTCAGAGTTGCAGAAAAAGATGCATGGAAGATTGCTTTCAAAACAAAGTATGGATTGTATAAATGGCTAGTTATGCCTTTTGGCCTAACTAATGCTCCTGCTACTTTCATGAGATTAATGAATGATGTACTCAGACCTTTTCTTGATGATTTTGTTATTCTATATCTGGACGACATTCTGATTTTTATTAAAATGTGGGAAGAACATTTAAAGCATGTTAAGCAGACATTAGATGTTTTCGAAAGAGAAAAACTTTATGTTAAACTCTCCAACTGTGAATTTGGCAAAACCTCTCTAAATTATTTGGGTCACAGAGTAAGGGGAGGTGAGTTGAAAATAGATCCCTCTAAAGTGGCAGTCATTGTCAACTGGCCTAAACCCAAGTCTGCTATAGAAGTGAGAAGCTTCTTAGGAGTAGCACAGTATTGGAGGAAGTTCATTTCGAATTTTTCCTCAATTGCATCTCCTTTACATGCTTTGACAGGATTGAACAAGGTGTTTCAGTGGGGAGGCAAGCAGCAAAAAGCCTTCAACACCTTGAAAGAAAAAATTAGTACAACACTTGTACTAGCACTGCCAGATCTACAAAGACCATTTCAGAACCAAACCGATGTCAGTGACTATGCCATGGGAGCAGTGTTGACACAACACGGTAAATCCATATGTTGTCATTCTGAGACTTTTAATCTTGTAGTAGTTAACTATCCTACATATGATAAAGAATTATATGCATTAGTTTAGAGTGTGAAAAAGTGGAAACATTACCTAATGGGCAAAGAAATAGTAATACATATTGATCATTAGCCACTTCAATACCTACACTCGCAAACTAAGTTGCAACAATCAAGACACTACAGATGGATGGGTTTTCTACAACAGTTTCATTTAGTCATCAAATATAAGAAAGGCATACATAATAAGATTGCAAACATGTTATCTAGACCCATTATAAATGCATCTACCATACTTAAGCATAATTCTATGCTGCATGAAAGCTACATAAAACAATATGCTCAGGATATGGATTTTAAAGATATGTATGCAACTTTGAGTCAAGGTAAAAGAGTAGAAGAATTCGACTATCATGTGAAGGACCGACTCTTATATCATTGTGGGAAATTCTGCATTCCACAAACTGAGAGAACAAAGATAATTAGGGAAGCACACACTTCTCTAATATCAGGTCACTTTGGGGTAAGTAGAACAGTTGTACAGCCGCAAAGGTTCTGCTATTGGCCGAAAATGAGTGAGACAGTTTCTAGATATGTAAAGGGGTGTGTTATGTGTGCTAAAAGCAAGCCTGACAATAGAAAACTAGGCTTGTACACTCCATTGCCAGTTCCTTCTCACCCTTGGGAAAGCATTTCCATGGATTTTGTTGGAGGCCTGCCCAAATCTAGGAAAGGTCATGATTATCTATATGTTGTTGTGGATAGGTTCAACAAAATGTGTATTTTGATACCCTATAGTAAACAGGTTACAGCTGAACAAACTAGGAAATTGTTCTTTGAACATGTATGGGTTCATTTTAGGTTACCCACTTCCATTGTATCTTATCAAGACACCCGATTTGTGGGGAAGTTTTGGTAAAGTGTGTGCGAAATAATGGACACCAAATTAAATAAAAGCATAGCTTTTCATCCACAAACAGATGGCCACACATAAGTAGTTAACAGGATGGTGACCTAGTTACTGAGAGGATATTGCAGCAAACATCTTAAGCTTTGGGATGTGTTAACACCCAGGTTGTTCCCTTTGACTCCAAGGGAATACGGCCGGGGTAACCACTAACCAATCTTTGGATTATAGCTTCTAGCCCAACTGTAGTCAGAGAGGGCTCTCTCTTTAAGGTTTGTCTCTATTCTGTGGAGATTTTAGGCTAGTTATGAAGTAGGGGTTTTGGTTTATGTTTGGTTGGAAGGATGTCTTTCTGTACCTAAAGTGGAAATCTGCAGATAATGTTAGCCCATTGGGCAATGGAGTCTGTGGCTACTGTTTTTTTGAGATCTTGAGTTTGAGCAACTGGAATTACAGGGCCATTTAAATACTTCATAAAACAAATTGAGGTTATGATGGTGAAATGTAAACAACCAGTGAAAAGAAATTAAGAATTTTCCACTAAGCTGGGGTGTGAGAAAGAGATATATTCCTCAGGAGCAAACTTGAATTCCTG
>APFE031578910.1:453610-490688 GCA_000404065.3 Pinus taeda
GAGCTCAGGAGCAGAGACATGGCTGGGTGGATAAAAAGGTCTATAAACTAACAGTAAGTGTATGGAGAATAGGGTGTGTAGTGAATAGCTGAGGTCCAATACACTACTGACCTTGGATTTCCTTGTGCATCCACTCTTTTCATTGCAAAAGAAAATTTCTCATGCTGATAGTATAAAATCAAGTGGTAGATGTAGGAGGAGTATCTGAACACCCTTTCCCTTGATAGGTTCATCAATTTCTCATGCATTTTGTCTGATATATAGGTGGCATAGTCATAGTAGATTGGAGTTTTGCCAGGGGAAAACATGAGCATCATTACTAGTACAGTTTCATCAACATACTCAATTGAGTTATAACCCAGAATGGGACTGATCATATCTACAAGGTCCCTGCCCAATGGGTTGGGGTAGACATGAGAAATGGGAGGGTACTGCACAATATCATATTTAATATATAGTTGGTTCAACTTGGTGATCTGAGCATCTGTCATCTTATCTCCTTGCTTTATCAAATCAATCAAAGATAAAGGAACCAATTTCTTCTCAGTTTTGAATTGTAGCATCTCTCTGATGGCCTCAGGGGTAATATAGAAAACAACTGAGCCTGAAGGGTCAAGCACAGCCCTATGAGTGGCATCATAACCATCAGCACATAGGTGAATTAGGTCAGGAAATGGATTGACCTAAGGAAGCTTGAAGATTGGGAGGAAGGAATCCCAAATGCCCAATACATCTGTTCCAGTCTCATGTTTAGTCTTTAATTCATTTAACAGGTGGATGTGGAACTTGTTGTGCATTAGAAATTCCTCTCAGATTTGATAATCCAAATCTGCTAATGCCTGCCACTCCAATTCTCTCTGAGGGGCATTTAAAGGGGCAACATTGAGGGCCACAGGTTCTACTGGTGTATCCATGGTTACTTTAAAACTCTGCTTATATGTAAATTAGTGTTACTGTGCAGAGTAACAGAAAAGAGTGTTTCTTGGAAAGAGAGGTGATTTATTGAGAAACAGAGGATAAAAGGGTCAATTGCAGCAATTGAAATACTACACAAAGCACTAAAAAGGGAAAATACTTGTCCTTAACAGACTCTTTCACAGTAATTTGGTGTAGTTCGGGTTCCCTGTTCACGAATGCGCGAACAGAATGCAGGTTTTGCAAAAGCTTTGGTAAACAAGGCTTAGCCGATGAATTTCGACCTTATAACTTCAAATGGGAACTAGGCACAGGGGATTTGCCGGTCAATTATATGTTTTTATGTGTTTTAAGTTAATTTAGACGATTTACAGACAAAACCAGGCACAGAGAGGATTCACAGGGATAAATACCTGGTACACTGACAGTCCTGGTCACAAATGTAGGTGGGTTGGCGCGCCGATGGCCTCCAGGTCGAATTCAGTAGGTTGGCGTGAGTTTGGACGTAAAATGCATGCAGAAGACACAACAGTCGTTTTTGCAAAAAGTGCAAAAAACGCGAAATTTTGGCCAAAATATGGATTTTTTGGAACATTGGCGCCTTTTTGGATGACGTCAGCATGACGTCATCGGGTGGGGTCAAGGTAGGATGACGTCAGCATGACATCATCAGGTGACGTGGTGGCTTAAGAGTGGTCCACGAGGATGGTGAGGTGGCGGACAGGTGGAGCAATGGCGAACGAGGGCGCTGACGTGGCGATGTCGTAGCAATGATGCTGGCAGTGACGTTGGCAAAGCGGGTTGGTGGAGACCGGAAACCATAGGCAGTATGATATCGCACCGCCTTCCATACGGAAGTGGAATTGTCAGAGGGGGCTCCGATACACTGTGGGGGTGACGCGTGGCAGAGGCCTGACGTCACCCTCTGACAGATATCGGAAGGTAACCTACAGACGTCGGGGCCGGTCCGATATGCATGTGGGCCGTTGGATGAAAGGCACTCGATCGGACGGTCAACGGGTCAATGACTTGTTCGGACGATACAGCGTCGGGCGGGCAATAAAATATGTATTTTTCATGAAATTCGTGCCCGGCGGGACTTTGGAATACTGGCGAATTTGTATGGTTTTTCAATGTATTCTTTATAAAATCGCGCATAGCTCCAGGACTTTGGATAAGTCGGAAAAGTGGGTTTTTTATGTAATTTTGCCGTTTGAGCGGGTTAGGGGTGAAAATGGGTTTTTTACAAGGTGTTTTTAAGCAAATGTTGGGTTGAATGGGTAAATGAATTCTGAAGGAGGAAAAGAGGTAAGGCTTGGGGTTCTCAAACTGACCAGATGTCAATTTGATTCCCTTGTAGTGAACATATGGCTATAATGCCAAGGGGGGGATATTTATAGAATGCTTTGGGTTTATACACCATGGTGTTATAATAGTAGGGAAAAGGTGACATAGGGAATTTAGATAATAGAAGTTAGGGGTTAATATAGAAGGAAAAGGTGAATGAGGAGTCATATCACTAAGTTTATTTGAAAACCACTTAGCTTAGGGAGTAGATCAAAATGAAAAGAATTTTGCACAAGAAATGTGGCTCTTAGGAAACCAGAACCAACATAGAACCTTGAATTCTTTCACAAACACAACTGGTGTAGGGATGTTAGTGATGAGTGTAAAACAAGTAAAAAGGAAGTTAGACATGCTCCATTTTGTTTTTCTCCTTATATTGACCAGCAAGATTCAGTTTTAAAGGAATACCACTTCTGCAACCCCACCTACCTACCCATCTACTTGCCTAACATTTTTTGTTTATTCTTGGAGGGTGCACTTGGACTTGCTGACCCTTATGTGCCTTTTATTTTCCATTGGCTTTTTCTTTTGATTTCCTATTTAGCACTACCCTTATTGCTTCCAAGGCCCCAGATTAAGCAGTTGGGAACCTTAGTTTCTCTACCTAACTATTGGTCTGCCAAAATTTAAACAGTTTGGGCAGACTTCTTTCTCTATTCTACAATAGAAAATTGAAACATGGCATGATCCAGATTAGACTGTTGGACCATCCATCAAAATTTAGTAGACATGAAGGTATGTACACACCTTGTCTTCTCTTGGAAATATGGGATCTTTGTATCAGCAAAGCAGAGCATATTTGGCATTTGAATTTGCCAATCATGAAATATGAAACCTATTGGTATAGGTATCCAACAAGCGCATGGCTAAGGATTTGCAAGCGGATAAGCAGGGAGAAGAGAAATCTACAACATCCTCCAAAGCAGACTTGAAGAAAGAAATAATTGATGAAGTATCATCTCTCGAGACAATCATGTCGAAGTTGTACTTCAAGTTCATCACCATGCATAAGTCAGTTTTCCATCTTAATGGTTGGCAGCAACATTGTTCTAGGAGATCACACATCTTGACAAACATACACACTATAATAGATCACATGCAAATATGGACATTGAGGTACGAGGGAGCCCTGTTGTACTTGCCAAAGATGATGAAGCCAAAGGTAGTGGAGTTGAAGGCACGCATCCAGAGTTAGATTCAGAACCATGAGGAACTCCCACAACTCATCACCAACTTATAGGCATCACATGCACGAGTGTTCAGGAGCATGGATTTCATTGTGTGCATGCATTGTTGAGCCTCAAAACTACTCTTTCCCTAGCAATTGTTCTCATCACTTTTTTTTTGTTTTTCCATGAATAAAATGCATTCTTATCATCAATAACTAGTATATATTTCCTTAAGGATGAAATTTAGTGATTTACATGTTATACTTTTATGTTTTTTATTTGAATAAATTTTTGTCTTTTAGCTACGAAACGCAGCCTATTCTGCAACAAATCGGTTGTTCTGCAGCTACCTTCATGCTTCAACAGGTTACAGGTGTCAAACGAGGAAATCGACCACATGGACATCTCTAGAATGGTCACGACATGGATCCTATCCTAGTCAACCAACCCAAATCAACAAAGAAACTAGCTCAAGACCACAGTCAAAGGAGGAGTCATTGAAGAAACCCAAGAGCAATAGGACTCTGTGTCCATTCTTCATGGCCATTTAACACATCCGACAGCTTCTGTTGTAGCATTTACTTGAACCAGCCGCCAATGATAACAAATTCATGCAACCACCTTGCTGACTTAAAGTCACTTTTAGCTGATCATTCCATTCACACAAAACTATTGTAATACATGGACCACCTATAGCTTAATTCTCTCAAAGAACAATTAGGATTTTTATTTAAATATCAGTTGTAAAGGACTCAGAAGGGTTCGAATTTCCTCATGTATTAAGCATAGACTTACCGCTTTGTAATTTTGAAACTTATTTCCCTATTTGTAATATGAAGACCGTGTGTTTTATGGATATCTGAAAGAGTTTCTTGGAGATTGATTAAGCACGCATAACCTGATCAGCTACAGAGGGCCCCTGCGCTGAATGAGGATTTATTTCATTTTGTTGTCTTTTCTGGTTAAACTGTAAATTCATCACAGTGTTCATAATCATTTTGGTACTAACCTGGTTTATAATCCAACATTTATCATTTTCTCACTAATGCAAAATAACTTTTTTTAGTGCAAAATAATTTCTTCTTGCTTAATTTCTTTATAGTTTTTATCAGCAGTTAGAAGTTAAAATTCAGTAGTATAATTTAGTTTATTTCATTTATTGCTTTACTAGTCTTTTAATTTTCAAATAGACTGATCAGTGCCATTACTATTCTTGTCATACTATTGCTAGATTAGTGACACATGGTGTTAATGAATGTTTCTAAAGAGCCCTTCTAGTTGATATCTCATCTTAAACTAAGTGGTTGAATACTTCATTGATGCAATGAGTCTTTTCTACATTCCTGCATTTGTTTTCTCTTAGAATAATGAAGTACAAAAATCCTCAAATGTCATCACAAGGATATTTTCTCCCAAAATTGAGAGACAGGGTAATTAAGTATTTCATTTAGCTTTGTTTCTATGATAGACACTAGTTGCAATTTAATTTTTAGTTTTTGAAGATCATGATTTTGGAATAATGATAAAGCAGGAATAGAAACTCTTCTTTCATTTCTTGCTTAAACTTTTCTCTCAATTCTTCCTTAAGATATTTTGTTTCTCATCTTTATATTTTTAGCAGTCTTTACAGAAGTTAGATTTAAGATTTTGATAGTTACATTGTGGATCATTAGGGATTAAAGGACCCAAAACCCCCAAAACAACATAAAACATAAAAACATGAAGTAAAAAGGGTCATCAAGCATAAATAGTGCACTACACTTCATCAGTTTATGATTCCCGTATTGATAATTTATGTAGAGAAATTTAGGACACTAAATTGACCAAACATTTTGGCGTTGTTGTTGGGGAAGTGTAACTAGGTAGCCTTATCTCTTACATTTAAAAAAATGACATGCATAGAGAAAGAGACTCTAGGGGTAGATTTATAGCTAGGGGCAGAAGTTCAATTCCTACAACACCACCTACTCCACCAGAGAAACAAAAGACACACCTCCATCCCAAACTCATATTCCTAGCCATAGGACTCCTGAAATTCCAGGGGCAAAAATCCAATCAGAAGAATCTCCTGCTTCATCTACCAAGACAATCCTAGGGGAGAAAAATTTTGAATCTCCAACAGTGGGGATAGTCTTTTTCACCTCCATAGGAGAGCCCATTGTAGTTGAAGAATTAGGAATACTTGGTGGGGAAGAAGAAGTAGAACCTCTCTCCCATAGTCCATTAATAGAAGAACCAGAGGAGGAGGGAATAACCTTACAAGTTGAACCCTATATTGACTCTGAAGAAACTACAATGGCAGAAGAGGAACAAGATGGATAATTCTCATTGTTTGGAGGAGGGCGTAGAGGGAGAGGTAGAGGAAATAATGGAGGAGGTAGAGGTAATAATGGAGGAGGCAAAGGTAATAGGGAAATAGATAACTCCTATAGTGGATGAGGAAACACATGCCACAATGAAAAATATCTCACCTTCTATCCTCCCAAACTTCTATGGGTTGAGAAGTGAGTACCTTAACACATTTTTGTTTGAGTTTGAAGTCTTGTGCAGAACTTATGACTATCTAGAAGACTCTCAAAAACTTAAATTATTTCCTTCAACACTAAAAGGAGATACTTTGAAATGGTTCATGGGGTTAGTCACTCAATCCATTAGAACATGGAATGACATGAAAAAAGCATTTTTGGATAGGTACTTGGATTATTGCATGCCTACCAATCATATAGATGAGGTGTTCAAAATGATGCAAAGAGAGGATGAAAACTTAGAAGATTTGATTGAGAGATTCAACTATAATTTGAAAAGAGAAAAGATGAACAATTTAGATGAAGAAACTTTGAAAGCTCTTTTATTAAAATCCATCAGAGATGAGTGGATAGATATCCTTAACATGATGGTGAAGGGAGATATCTCTCAACTTCCATTGAGTGATATGGGAGAACTATGTGTTCACCTCTCAAGAGGGAAATCTAAAATAGGGAAAGGGCTGAGAGATCCCCCTCTTGTTAGAGCAAACAAATCTGCAACTGGATTTGTAAGTAGGGCAGAAATTGGCAATATGCTTGATGAGTTTAAAATTGACATTCTAGGGAGCCTTAGTGAGCAACTAGACACCCTTAAGATTCAAAACAAGTAGAAAATAGAGGTTGATGCCTTAGCCATTTTTTGTCCAAAATGCAGAAAAAACATGCTCTAAGGGAATGCCCTTTAGATGTAGAAATTGTAGAAACTCGTATGCTTTGTTCAAAAAACTATGAGACCAAGGGTTGTCCTTCAATCCCAGGTCCTAAGGTTGTCTTTCAAGAGGAAACAATCCCAAATTCTGCAGAATCTCTTTGTTTTGTTACAAGAAGACCTTGGTTGGGGAAAAAAAATCAGGGATTTAACAATCAAATGTATCTTCAACCCCCACCAAACTGGAATTCTTGGCAGCAACCTTGGCCTCAACCTCAACCTCAACTTCAATCTCAACAGTGGGCACAAGGAGTACAAAATCCTTATGGGAGATTTGCTCAATATTATCAATATCCTCCATCCTCTCAGAATTTTCCTCCCTCACATAATCAACAACAAAATCAGTAGCCATAACTTCAAAATGAGAGCCCTCAACTTTCATTGCCATTTCCACAACAACCTCCACAACAAAACCAAAATCCCCAACTCTTACTACCATTTCAGCAGAAACCAAATCAGCTACCTGCCCAACAATTACCAAACCCCAACAATAAAAACCCTCAGAATGCTTACATGGTAGAAGGACAATAATTTCCAACTTACATGATTACCCCTCTAGATCTTAATGATGTGCAACTAAGATCTGGAAGGATATTAGAAAAGGAAATACCTTCTATAGTTATTCAAGAACAAGATATTTCTGAGGAAGATTCTCTAAAAGTCAATAAAAGTTTGGAGGAATCATCTCTCCAAAACCAAAACATTAAAAAAGGAAAACAACCAACAAACAAAACTCCTATTATTAAGCAACCAACATCTACTTCTACACCTCATTTTCCTGAAAGGTTACAAATTGATAGAGGGGTAGAAAAATAGATCTTGTTGCCCAACTATGACTTCTAGATGAATTGAAGAATGTTTGTATCAAAATTCCTTTGTTACAAGCCATTAGAGAAATTCCTATTTTAGCCAAAGCAATAAAGGAGTTGAGCATTAAAAGACTAGGAAGAAAAGAAAAAGAAACAAAAATAATTCACTTGGTAGGGAAAATAGCAGACATAATTATGGGAAAATTTTCCTTACAAAAATATGTGGATCCAGGAAGTCCAACTGTCAAGACACATATAAATGGAATTGAAATTCCAAATACATTGTGTTGGCTTATATGGGCCTAACCTAGGTCCAGAAGAATTATTTAGCCAAGAAAATCCCGGAGCTACCAGCCCTTTCGGCAACAGTCCGCGAAGTGCGGACTGAGGTCTCACTCGAGGTAGCAGGGGTGGGTGCTGGAACCAGATTTCCATACCCTTAGGATGTCTAGATGTGGTTTGGGGGTTTCACACCTCATTCTGCAACTTTGCGCTACGCTGTATTCACGCAAATCCTGAATACCTCTTACTGTCTATTAGCGTGCAGTCCACAGATCTAATCTATTGGATGAAGTATTGTAGTTCATATCTACTTAGAAGGGTCTTTAAGCAAACATTTAACAGATTTAGCCAGTTTGCGTACTTAGAATACACTTAGATTCACACATATCTATAACATAAGCATATGCACTTAGATTAAATAGTTATATCAATCATTCATACAATCAGATTTGCGAGAGCTCAAATTGTAACACAAAATTTGCAGAAGAAGCTTATCTTTATTTCCACTTATTTCCAATACATCCAGATCTGCCCTGTGCACTCAGCTGCAGGGGTCCATGCACACTGCTACGAACTCTTCCGGGCCTCTGTGCACATAGCTACAGAGCCTCTATCCACTACCCAAACCCTCGACTTGGACTTACAGATGCTTTCAGACTACTTTGCTCAAAAACCCATTACATGCCAGATCTAAAAACATTTAGCAAAACTTAGCCACCCTACCTATAGAGCCTTGCTCTATTTATACCTTTCCATGGACCACGATTTATGGGTTGGCCGACTCCACTTTCATTTCTTTACATTATTTTTGGGTAGACTACCCCTTTCACTTTGACCTATTACAATTCGTGCTCAGCGCATCCCGTGGAGTCTTTACACTATTTTTACCCAAAATTGCAGGCTTCACGCCCCATGACCATTGTGCAGGGCTTCCGCTACCCAACAGTTCACCAACACAATCATTGTGACTCATCTCAAGTCACTCAGCTGGTGCGGGAATATTTGAATGGAGGTCGATCGACAACTTCTGCATCTTGCCTATCTCGGCAACAAATTCAGTCGCGAGACTCTATACCTTTTCCAAATGAGCCGCGGAAGTATCCATAGCACTTGCAGCTACTTGCTCCATCGTACATACTGCCTGCATCTATGTGACCTTGCCTTCAATGGTTGTAGATATGCTAAATGCTTCATCGAGCCAGGGCTAGATACAGTCTTTAAGGGCTGCCTCTTGTTGCCGCACCGCATCAACCTGGGCCTCCTTCATTTTGGCCAACAGTTGTGTGATAGAGACCATTTGTGCAATGCCATGGGTTGTGTCATAGGCCTGCTACAACTCCTACGCCTCGGTTTCTACTCATTGTATGGTTGGGTCCTCCTGGAGGGAAGTGAGTATCCTGAGCGACTGATCAAGTAGTCCCGAGCATTTGCAAACAACACTATTCATTATTTCTAGTCCAGCTACAACTTCGCCATGGTGGCATTCTCGTTCAGCTGGAGGTGTGGTCGGCTGAACCTTGAGATGGAGCTCTGCAACCTGTAATGTTAGCTCCTCCTGGGTCCTTGTGGCCTCTGCTTGAGCCGTGTGAAAACTAGCTGCCATGTGCTGAATCTTGGTAGTTGGTGGGAGGTCCCCAGGGACGAATAGCTCAAGGACCATATCACATGCCTCCATCATAGCTTGCTCTACCTCTTGGTATTGCACAACTAGCTCATCATTCCAGAGAGTGATCTCTTCTATATTTTCCTTATGTTCTGTCAAGATGTGGAACACGCAGCCTTCCCTGGCATGAAACTCCTCAGTTACTCCCTCTTGCAGTAGTTATAGTACATCTCTAGACAGGGCAGCTAGTTTTAATTCCCAACTGCCTTCGTCACGTGTGGCTAGGGCTTGGACAACACCTACGGGCACAGAGAGGATGTGTGGTGTGAGGGTGCTGACCATTTGCTCGGTGACGACTATATCTATTGTGGGCTCGCGAGGGAACCAACCAGGGGGTTGGTCTTGTAAGGCCTGTAACTACACTTTGATCTCCCACAATATAGTCATTTGAGCAGTGATTAGTTCGGGCAACACACTGGGGTTAACATTTCTTGCGGGTTGGCTACTGTCCAGGAATTCTTGTTTCAGAGCCTTCGCTGTTTTGGACTTTTTCTGGGCGGCCATTGATTCCTTGGTGCATGACTGCTTGATGTGGTCCTGTGCCTCTGTTTCTTGTCGGGGGTCCTGTTCCAAATCCATTCCCTGATCTTCCTGGGTCCCCGTTGTTATTGGGCTCATGGTAGCCTCCTGCAGCAAACTAGTTTGTTGTTCTTGACGTGCTTTTTTTGCAACTGAGTGAACCTCTACTAGTGTTCCTTCTTCTGCTATTGTGCGGCCAATTGGTCGAGAACAATTGTGTCTAGGGTGCGCCATTCCAAAGGCCATGCTGCTAATACTATGTATATGGCATCATCCATTGCAAGGAATGGGAGTGTGACCCAAGATCGCTCGGGATCCTTTCACGCGCAGATATATACGTGATGCATGTCTGCTTTGAACTCAGTCGTGCTTTGAAAAAAATTGTAAATTGTAGGGGAGATGCGTCGTTGTCAAGCAATCCATGTCTGTATCTTTCCTTCCATGGAGGTCCAAAATGCCCAGATCGCGGAAACCCTTGCTGCCTCCTTTGTAGCCCAGAGAAAAATATATGGTACTACTTCAGGTAGACTATCCTCAATGCTGGGAAACTGGCTCTCCTATGGAAAATCACCTATAACGAGAAGGATTGATAAGAGAAACCATGCATAATGAAAGGTCTTACCTTTGTCCCGTGCTTCTTTACAATTTGTCAGAAAATTGTCGCATAAAAACAGTGCCCAATTGAACTGAACCCCCTCGGCGCACTGTCCTACCATTACAATGGCAGGGGCTAGAACCTCACCCGCACGACATTTTCTCATGAGTTTACTGGCTAGCAGCTGAGTGGTGATTCATATTGCGTGGTCGTTGATGCTTGCTATGACATACCCTCGCTTTCCTTTATCTAGATGGTACTTCACCTTCACTGTTTCGGCGAGGCCTCCCTCACTACTAGTTCTTGCTATGTCTGCAGGGTTATTCCCTTTAAGCAGAAGGTGCGTAATCTAGTGGATTAGGTCAGCTGTAATCAGGATTGGTTCTTCCAACCAGAGATATCCATCATGGACGAGACATATCAGTTGTCGAATCACAAATTTGGTGATGGTCATGCAGTGATAGTGAGGTATCCACCTGATATTTAGTAGCCACACCCTTTCCACACCTAGTAACCACTTCTACGGCAAAAACTTGTCTTTGGCTAGTTCAGGGAACATGTCGTTGTCTACAAGGTCCTAGTCTTCAAATTTGATGCTTGGAACGCAGCCCATTGGCAACCCTTCGAACCTTATATCATCTGGAAGAATTGGGCTTTGGAGTGTAGTTTTTGCAGCGTCTTCATCTTTCGATCTCTTGGTCATCCCGATCCATGGAGAAAGATACAGGATTAACGACGGGAACTGGAACGCAGGTTCTTCTTCCTCCACCTATGCATCAATCTAATCAATTAAGTCTTGTAGATTGTCATCCTCCTCAGTTGGTTCGGTGGTTACTACTTTGCCTTTGTCAACTGCTGAGCATTCATTGAATCGTGGGGAGGCCCGGACTGTTCCCATCTTCTACTTGTTCTTCCTAGGTCGTGAGGTACGTGGTGACTTAGGAACTTCGGGAACTTGAGTCACCTCTGTGGATTCTTCTTGATTCAACTACATTTCCTCTGCGATCCATGCTCGGGAACTTGCCATAGTACTCATGGAGTGCTTGTTAGCCGCGTACTTTCTACTTTTTACTGGTTCAAGGTACCAAAAATCCAGTTCCGGCCACAACCTAAGAGATTTGAAAAAATTCCTTCCCTCCATTTTCACTTCATTAGTGGCATCGAGTTGGCAGATCTTTGCGTATCTCATCTAGAACTTTTGCCTTAATGTCCCGCCACCCGCTCCCTTCTGACGTGATCAGACCTTCCTATCAAGGCCCCTGTCGCTAATGGTCATTTTTTGACTTTTCCTCATGGTAGTGCTGTCCTTGGGGCGCAAATGTGAGCTTGGGGACTACCTAGTTTGGTAAAGAATCCATTTGTTGTCGGGTTTTTCATAGACTGGTTTATAGTCCCATGCCTTCTTTCAACTTCCTGAGGCATTGAGACTATAGTTTCTACTACTAGTTAGGTACTTGCACCTTTGGTGCAAGGTCAGCTCATCCCTGCTAGCCTGGGATCTGAGCACCTCTCAAGCATCTGGGTAGCCGATCGGGGAGTAATGTTCTTCCATGAGTGCAGGCACAACCATGATAGCAGGGTCATAGCTCATTCCTGGTATATTCTATTGTCTTTGTCCCCTCATAGCGCACGTGTCTTTCTTGGCCGTAACCTTAGTGTATTGATGTTGCAGGGTCTGGAGCTACTTTGTCTTTTCTAAGCTACCTTTGTTGTTGTTTACAAGCCCAATGAACCCGTGGTATCCGCAACTTCCTTGGGCCCTTGCTAACCCTGACGCTGGTCGCTGGCAAACTGGTCAGTTGGGGTGGCAGTGGACTATTAATCCTAAGTTGATTGGAGGTTCGCACCTCTGATAACTGTCACCTATGCTAGTAGGGAATGCTTACTCCGTTTCGCTCTCCCAGCCATGCACGTGCCTGCCTTCGACATCTATGCCCTTTTCTTTGCATCTTCGGATCTACACCCTTTCCTGAAGCAGTGATTGCATGGGATGTTGGCATGGATATTTTTTATTGTTCCTTTGCCCCTATTGTCACCATCTTGTTGCAATTGAGTTTGGTGACTTCATGTAGTTGGTTCTGCCATCGTTCAATTTCTTCATCGGAGTCCAACGTGCAAGAAATATCATGGTCCCAAGAGAGTCTACCATCCATTGTTGGATTTATTCTATCCTGATCTTGCGCTGTAAGCTTGTAGATATCCAACTCACTGTCACTGTCTGCGTCATGCACGGGCTCGGTATATTGCAGTCCTTTTGCTGGGTCCAATGAGACTGTCACGCAGAGAGATTTCTTTTCAAAGGTCATTTTTCATTTCTTGAGATTGATGACTCCATTCATATATTTTGCCCGGTCTATCCCTAATAGTGCAGGATATGGGTTACTACCATCCACAATTTCGATAACCTCATAGTCGGTTTGGGTGCTGGCACCATCGATGTCTACTGTAACTTCGTATAGGCGTCCCATAGGCAGAATCTTCTATTGGTTAACCATCCTTAGTTGAATCAGCAACCATTGTAGTCGAG
Source organism: Pinus taeda (assembly GCA_000404065.3). Classification (NCBI taxonomy): domain Eukaryota; kingdom Viridiplantae; phylum Streptophyta; class Pinopsida; order Pinales; family Pinaceae; genus Pinus; species Pinus taeda. Next base: position 466,671 of record APFE031578910.1, read on the forward strand.
GCCTGCCCATGCATTCCCAAGTCTAATTTGATAAGACATTTGCGTCGGACCCCAAAGCTAGAATGACCTAATCCATCTCATAGTCTCCGATCTGGACCGTTAACCGCATTTTCCAACCAATACAGAAAGCATGTTTTCCTAATTTTCAGATAATTCGTGGTTCATCCACTCCCGCGCATCGAGTTATCAATTCCTACAACCCTTTTACCACTTTAGCATCCCTCAGTAAGTTCATGCAGGTTTCCAAGAAGGTGGTTAGCACATATTTATCCTTCTCTTATCCTAATTGGTCCTTACTCCTCGACGTAGAAGCTTCCACGAAGCTCTTCTTGGCTTCATAAAGGTTTCCTTCGCATGTTCCAAATCAAAATTTGCTTGTTTTGGGGGGGCCTTACGAACCCATGCATCTATCTTTCGTTGTTTCCCCTTATCTTCTCCGGTGGTTGCACCACTCTGAAGCATCATATTTACATTCGGCTCCTCCGCACGGGGTTCAACCTTCATCATCTAGACGTTTTGAGTGGGGTTGGCTGGAAGCACCCCCTTTGCTTACATGTGAGCGATTAGCATGGGGAAATCGACGACTTCATGGTCAAATTGGTAGCAGTAAGAACAACAGGTTTTGGTCGGGTTCATGCAATCCCACGCGTGATGCCCCGACCCTCCACAATTGTAGCAAATTAATTGTCCTCATCCCCATCTAGGTCCCATGCCTCCGTGGCCCTGTTCTTGCCCTTGGTACCCTCACCGTATGAATGGTGTAGTGGGGTTCTGCCCACGTGCCTCCATTTGCATCCTATAAGCCAGTTTTCAATCCATCAACATTTGGTAACTACTGAAATTTCTTTCCTTGTGGCCTACCATTCTACAAAAGTTACAAAATAAATGTTGAGTAGGGGGTTTTCGTAAGCTTGGAAGGAGGTGATAATTGTCCGTGGCATGCTTTCCTCCCACTTCACAGATTGCGCACCAGAGTGCGGGCGCCATACTTGGCCCAGCTTGTACCTATGGCTGCAATGTTATTGGCCCCCCTCCTACCACCTGGTTTGCAAAGATTGGATAGTGGTCTTTGTCGTGGCCCAGTCCCTTGCATTTGATACACCATACTTCTTCTTGTACCTTGTTCCTAAGTGCATGTCCATGTTTCAAGCTTCGAATCTCTAGGCATAAGTTTTGTATTTGCGCTTGGATTTGTTATACTCCCCACCCTGGGTTTTATATTGGGGTTTCGTGCAGCCACATTGCTGCCTTCGGTGCTTTAGCTTGGGTTGAGATCTTTTGCTACAACAGAGCCGATCTCAGATATGGCATTAATGAGGCGATAAACCAAGCGTGGTGTTGCTCATCTGTTAGTGTCATGTTTGCCTTGCGGATGGAACTTTTCAACCTCTAATCTAAATCCCATGGGGTTTCACCAGGCATCATTACAATTTCCTTGAACCTAATAACTAACTGTGCTTCTGACTTGGGTCGCCCAAATTCCTTATTTAGTGCCTCCTAGATTGCTACCAGTCCCTAATTTGGATGGTTACTTGAATATTTCATGTACCAGGTCAATGCGCGGTCCTGCAGCATGCTCACTAAGGTAGCCTTCTTGATGTTATCATATGTGATGTCCTGATAATCCCATACAAACTTGATCATGAACTAGAACCAACCCAGTTCTTCATTTCCTATACCTTTAAATGTTGGCAGCTGGACTGTGCTCACCATCCCGACTCTTGATGGTAGTGGGGTTGGAGGTGGGGTTAGTGTTGGAGTGGATGGATTTGATGTAGGTGAAGAGGGTGGTGGCATGGATGGAGGTGGTATTAGTGGGAAGCAGTCTCTGATCAACCGGACTGCACTTCTTTGTGAAAACCTTGTGAGCTCCTCCTCGATTTCCCGTGAAATAGACGCCAAAGGACTGTTTCCTATCCCCTCCGCTTTGCGTTACTCCAGACATCAATACACATGCATAATTTGTTTTTCACACAACAACATCTTAATCCAAGTATTTAAGGATCTGATATACCTACCCTGAGGTCCTTGAAGAAACTGCCTTTCTGCTTTGCTATAGCTAACAATTGTATCTATCGCGAACTTGGTAATAAATCCTCCTATCATCCAATGATATACTACACACGTGATTTTATCTTATGTGGCTTCTATCCTGCACACCAGTGCCTGGGTCCACACAATAGGCTGGTCCAATTTGCACCTTCCCCCACTATCAGCTAGCCTCACGATCTACTTGTACAGCTCTACCGGAAATGTCGCAAAGAATATTTCGTGAATGTCTGTGAATATATACCGGTCCAGCCAATATTCCTCTAATACTCACGGGTTTCTGTTCTCCTGAACAGTGAATTCGTGGAGTTTCAAATCCCACCACTCTTCAATCTCTTTCTTTTTCAGGTTCCAGTGTTCCAACATCATACACCGCTTAGGCAGATCCCGGTCCTAGCAATGGAACCATTTGTTGGCTTATATGCGCTTGACCCAGGTTCACAAGAATTATTTAGCCAAGCAAATCCCGCAGCTATTGGCCCTTTTGGCAATAGTCCGCGAAGCACAGACTGATTTCTCACTCGAGGTAGCAGGGAGGGTGTTAGAACCAAGTTTCCTCACCCTTGGGATGACTAGATGTGGTTTGGTAGTTTCGCGCCCCGTTCTGCAACTTCACGTTGCACTGTATTCGCGCAGATCCTGAATACCTCTTACTGTCTATTAGTGCACAGTCCATAGATCTAATCTATTGGATGAAGTTTTGTAGTTCAGATCTACTTAGAAGGGTCTTTAAGCAAACAATTAATAGATTTAGCTAGTTCAAGTACTTAGAATACACTTAGATTCACACATATCTATAACATAAGCACATGCACTTAGATTAAACAGTTAAATCAATCATTCATACAATCATATTCTCGAGAGCTCAAATTGTAACATAGAATTTGCAGAAGAAGCTTATCTTTATTTCCACTTATCACCAATACATCCAGATCTGCCCTGTGCACTTAGCTATAGGGGTCCGCACACACAGCTACGGACTCTTCCAGGCCTCTGCGCACATAGCTGCAGAGCCTCTATCCACTACCCAAACCCTTGACTTATAGACGCTTTCAGATTGCTTTCCTCAAAAACCCATTACATGCCAGATCCAAAAACATATAACAAAACTTAGCTACCTTATCCATAGAGCCTTGCTCTATTTATACCTTTCCATGGACTGCGATCCATTGGCGGGCTAACTCCACTTCCATTTCTTTACATTATTTTTGGGTGGACTACCCCTTTGACTTTGACCTATTAAAATTCGTGCTCTGTGCATCCCATAGAGTCTTTACACTATTTTTACCAAAAATTGTGGGCTTCGAACCCCATGATTGTTGCACGGGGCTTCCGCTACCCAACACATTGATTGACTTAGGGGAAACAATAAACATCATGAGTAGACAAACTATGGAGCAGCTTAAACTTCCTAATATTCTTTACACACCTACCTTACTGCAACTTGCAAATAGATCAGTAATCAAACCAGATGGAGTAGTAGAAGATATTTCAATATCCTTAGATTCTTGGGAATATCCTGTTGATTTCATGATCTTGACTCCCAATAATAATCTAGGAGGACACCCACTCATATTAGGAAGACCTTGGCTGGCCACCATTGATGCTTTTATTAGTTGTAGATCTAGTGACATGTATATTTCTGATGGCAATTTAACAAAGAAATTTACTCTGTATCCTCCAACAAAAGCAATCACAGAAATAGATGACAAGGAATGGATTGATGATGAAGATGATATTCAACCTCTCTTTACTATTTCAGAAATTAGTGAAGATAGTCAAATTTTGAATACATTAGAAAATTTTGAAACATCTTCAGAATATGATCATGCACAATTTCAAGAAAAATCTAATGTTGAATACTTATCATCTAGGCAGATGTCTCTCTATTCTATGGAAGAGTTTGGTAGCTCAACAATTGAAATTTTTCCAGGTAGGACATTAAACATAAAAAAAAAAACTTGGAGAAACTACAACAATAAGAGCTAACCAAAGCATTACAAAAGCATTCTGTTGCATTTGCATGGGAATACACTAACATGAAAGGCATTGATCCTAAGACTTGTATCCATCATATCTATATTGAGGAAAACAGTAGACCTATCAGTCAACCTCAAAGAAGGATGAATCCAAATCTTAGGGAGATTGTAAAAGAAGAGCTCCAAAAATTGTTGAATGTAAACTTCATTTACTCAATTTCAAATAGCCAATGGGTTTCTCCTTTGGTAATTGTACCTACAAAAATGGTAAATGGAGGGTGTGCATTGATTACCGAGAATTGAATAAAGCAACACTTAAAGATCGTTTTCCTTTGCCCTTTATAGATCAAGTATTAGATACATTAGCAGGTAAGAAGTATTTCTCATTTTTGGATGGTTTTAGTGGTTATAATCAAATTCAGGTAGCAAATGAGGATCAGGATAAAACCACATTTACTTGTCCATGGGGAATTTTTGCCTACCAAGTACTTCCTTTTGGATTCTGTAATGTACCTACAACAATCCAAAGAGCAATATTACGAATTTTTTCTGATCTGATACAATATTGCGTAGAGGTATATATGGATGATTTTACAGTCTATGGAAACACATTTGAGGAAGCTTTGGAAAATCTGGAAAAATTTCTTAAAAGATGTAAAGAAACAAACCTTTCACTAAACCATGAAAAATGTTTTATGATGTTTACAGAAGATATTGTTTTAGGACATCACATTTTAGGGGATAGGATTAAAGTTGACAAATCTAAAGTTGAAGTCATCTCTAAGTTATCAATTCCAAATTACCCAAAGGATGTTAGAAGTTTTCTAGGATTTACAGGATACTATAGAAGATTTATAGAAAACTTCACTAAAATAGCATATCCATTCTTCAAGTTGCTTACAAAAGATTGTGAATTCAGTTGGAATCTTGATTGCCATTTAGCATTTGAAACCTTGAAAGAAAAAATTTTTGAAGCACCTATTTTAAGAGGTCCAAATTGAAAACTCCCTTTCCATATTTCCACAGATGCTTCAGATACAGCTCTGGGAGCTGTATTGGGACAAAAATATTTGATTCCTTATGCCATTTACTATACAAGTAAGAATTTGACTCCCACAGAGTTGAGTTATACTGTGGCTGAAAAGGAATTTTTAGCTGTTGTTCATGCAATTAACAAGTTCAAACACTATATAACAGGCTATGAAACCTTTGTTCATACATATCACTCTGCAATTAGATATTTGATGAATAAACATATTACTAATGGCAGAGTTACAAGATGGCTTTTACTTTTGCAAGAATTCAATGTTACTGTGCAAGATAGACCTGGAAGACAAAACACAGTTGTTGATTTCTTGTCCATGATTCAGAATATCAAAGAAGATTATCGAAGATAAGTTTCCTGATGAATATATTTTTGCAATAACTACTCAAGCTCCTTGGTTTGTAGATGTTGCTAATTACTTGGTCACAGGAAAGTTACCTTGACATTTGTTTCCTAGAGAGAAAAGAAAAATTATTCAGGAAAGTGAAAGATATTCATGGATCACTAACGAATTGTATAAAACAGGGCCAGATCTTATGATCAGAAGGTGTGTGAGGGAAGATGAAATGCCTGAGATTATTAAAGCATGTCATGATGATCCATGTGGTGGTCACTTTGCTAACAAGAGGACAACCTATAAAATCCTTTCTTTAGGATATTATTGGCCATCCATCTTCAAGGATTCTAAAGAATATGTCAGAAGATGTGACAATTTCCAAAGGGTAGGGAAACCTGCTCCCTCAAATGAAATTCCATTACAAACTTAGGTACTTATCGAACCTTTTGGAAAGTGGGCTTTAGATTTTATTAGACCAATTAATCCTCCATCTAAGCAGAAAAAGCATATATTGGTATGCACTAATTATCTCACCAAGTGGGTAGAAGCCAAAGCATTACCTTTTGCTAATGAAAAATCTGTAGTTAATTTTCTTTTTGAGGGCATCTTCACTCGTTTTGGTGTTCCAAGAAAAATTGTGACAAATCAGGGATCTCAATTGATATCCAACATGGTGGAAAGGCTTGTGGAGGAATACAAGATCAAGCATAGGAAATCTACTCCCTATCATCCACAAGCAAATGGTCAAGTGGGGTCTACAAATAAAGTGATTGAAGGAATCATCACCAAGACTGTGCATCTACATAGAAGAGATTGGGCATAAAGGCTTCCTGAAGCCTTATGGGCCTATAGAACTACATGGAGGAACACAACAAGACATACACCCTATGAACTTGTTCATGGGAAACAATTCCTGTTCCCTATAGAGTTCCAAATCAGAACTTTCAAGATGGTAGTCCAATTGGGGTTGGGTTTATCAGAAGCTCAAAAGCATAGACTGGAGCAATTAAATGAATTTGATGAAATCATGCAAGAGGTAATTCAAAGGATTGGCATAGTCCAACAATAGAGGGCTAAATGGCATGACAAATCTATCAAGGACAAGAGGTTTCAAGAGGGAGATTGGGCATTTTTATTTGATTCAAAGTTTAAATATTTTCAAGGAAAGTTTCAAACTCATTGGCTTGGGCCATATGAGATTGAAAAAGTCTTTAGTAATGGAGCAGTGAGGATCAGAACAATAGATGAAAGTCAAACTCCTCTTCTTGTGAATGGACATAGATTAGAAATATATCAAAAATCAATTTCAAAAGAGGAGTTCATCAAGATCTTCCAGAAAAATTTTGAAATGAAGTTAGTGAAGAAGAATCCTTCATCTCCACAAACTTAGTCCTTAATTTTCCTATCTAATAATAATAATAATAATAATAATAAATTGTATAAGGTTGAAAACCAATCATTAATTGGCATGCTTATACAGAAAATATAGGGTGAAAATCAGAGGTCTCTAACACCCTATATTTTCCATTTCCTTTCTATAAAAGTGGTGAAAAAAATCCATAGTCACTCTGTATTCTACAAAACCATTATCTCATCTCACTTCACTATGTTTTATTTTTACAGTTTCACTTCATTTATTTTCCATATTTCATCGATAAATTCTCCTTTTCTAGTATTTCCTCCATCTCCATTTTCATTTATCATCTCGTCTTACATCTCATTTTATTTTCACTAACACATCCATTTCCATTTCATTCGTTCATGAGCCATATTTTACTTTTTGTTTCACGTTCTGTAGCTGATTCTATTCTGCAGCTAATTTGATTCTGCAGCTGCAATTTGCTTATTAGTTCAGGCATAAGTGTATAATTCATAATAAAACCATGTGTGTAGGAGATTGAAGAAAAATCAAATATTTGAAGAAATCAAGTTCAAGGTACCTGTGGATCAACATCAAAATATTAGCAAGTGGAAGGTAAAGGTTTCAAAGGTAAATGCAAAAATTTATTTCAAAAAGCAATTTGAAAACATAAGTTTGTATAGTATGTATGATCACATGTCTCCTTAACCAATTATCATTTGATTTGACTGCTATGATGTCTCGACCATATCTTCCATCTTTAATGACAAACAATCTCAATGATTTTTCATAACAAATCTCTGCTTCAAATTCCATAGCATGTACTCAAATGGTCCTCCATAACTACACCTATTAACGGTCAAAACAACGATTGACCTACCTATCTATGACTCTCTAAACCCTTACTATCTATTTATTGCGTGCAAACTCTTAAGTTTTTCCCTAATATACACATAGTCTTCCTATTCACGTACACATAGACTTCCTATTTTCATACACACAGTCTCGCTATTTCCATATACACAGTCTTCCTATCTTCGTATACATAGTCTTCTTATTTCCATATACACAGTCATTTCATTTCTTAGACAATGAGAGTAATTTTGAAGGGTAACCAAAAATAGAGGTTATGGGGCTTATTGTCAGAACAAAGTCCATAGGAATAAAATATATGGAGGGCTATCCAAAGCTTAAAGGGATGCTAGAAAAGGCCGGATGGTTACGTTTTATTGAAACATTCGATGGCTACCACAAGGAAATTACTAAATCTTTTGCAAGATCATATGATGGAAAAAAGTGGAGATAGCGGATATCAAGTTTGTGATCACAGAATCCTTTATAGTCAAAGCAACAGAGCTCCTGAGACTAGGAGAAATATAATTTAAAAACAAGGAATTTCATGATGAATCTTAGAAGGTGGTCCTTAAAAACCCAGGTATGGATGTTACAGTATTTAGAAAGGGGATTCCTATTTCAGCTCTCAAGAATAAATGGAGTAACATGTTGTTAATATTGCAAAATTCATTATATGTGAAGGAAGATTTGGGTCTAGGTATGTTTACTGTATACGCCTGTTAATGAATTTTTTAGGGAATGGAACCATCAATATTGCCTTTTTCCTTATGAACAGTCTAAGAAGGATGGCAACAACTATTCAAAAGAAAATTGAATCAATATAAACAACTCTGTATCATCATGGATTAGTGAAGATTCTAGTTGAATTCAATTTAAGAAGTATAGGGGATACATGGGAAGATTTCTTGGTAATAAATTTCTTCCAGGATGCTCCAGATTCATTTGAGGGAAGTCATGTCAAGAGAAGTAGAAGGAGAAAGAACAACATTCATATTCAAAGCTCCTCACAAAAAGATGATGTAGAGATAGCTCCTAAACAAGAGGTTAGGAAGTAGATTAAACAGAAGAGAAAAATGAAAGAGGGGGCTGAAGAAATCAATGAGGACATTCCTTAACCTTAATCACCTCAAGAAGATGAACAACTACTCTCTAAAAGATTGATCAAGATTAAGGAGCAAATCAAGAAAAATAAGGAGAAAGGAAAGAAGAAGAAGGACACAAAGGAAGAAACATAAGCTTTCAAAACCTAAGGAGGAGCTCTAGACTCCAAGGTAAGGTGAAGAGGGTGACATCAAAAGAAGCCTAGTTCATAAACTTAGAAGAAGAAACCCCAACTCAATCTCCTGATGGTATCCCATTTGAACACAGTCCACAGAAATCTCCCCCCACATAATTTTGAAGGTAGCCCAAGTAGAGCTTCTCCTGGTATAGATCCAGCACAAATTAAAATCTATGACTACATAGAGTCATTAGAGAAAACGAATACCTCAATAGACCCAGGAACTTTAGCTAATCCAGAATAGCCTGTCACCCCACAAGAAACTCTAACTAGATCTCTTAAACAAGAAATCTTTGAGCTAGAAATTCTGAACAGGCACATCCAAAAAGAAAATGAAACCTTGAGGGAATAGAACAAGCTGGATAGAGCTATTCATGACAACGCAATGCTACACTTAGGATTATGGTACAAGAAAAACAGGAAGCTAAAAAGGAAAAATAAGAAGTTGAGCAGAACACTTATTAACCTCAAAAACAGACTTCTTATGAGGAAGCCAAAGATGGCAGTCAGTGCAAAGAGAAGAAAGAAGAGGAAGTTGGATGTGCTAGCAGAAGTGTCAGAAAAAATGCAATAGGAGGGAGAAGTTCACATTTTTTATTGCATGGAGACATGCAACAGTTTTGCAGTGGGGGCATGTTGAGCCTCAAAACTACTCTTTCCCTAGCAACTCTTCTCATCCCTTTCCATTGTTTTTCCATGAAGAAAATGAATTCTTATCATCAATAACCAATATATATTGCCTTAAGGATGGCATTTAATGATTTACCTGTTATACTTTAATGTTTTTTCTATTTGAATAAATTTTTGTCTTTTAGCTATGGAACGCAACCTATTCTATAGCTAATTAGTTGTTTGCAACTACCTTCATGCTTCAACAGGTTACAGGTGTCAAATAAGTAAACCGGCCACATGGGCATCTCTGGAATGCTCACAACATGGATCCTCTCCTAGTCAACCAGCCCAAATCGACAAGGAAACCAGCTCAAGGCCATAGTCAAAGGAGGAGTCAAATGAAGAAACTCGGGAGCAAGAGGACTCTGTGTCCATTCTTCGTGGCCATTTAACACATCCGACAACTTTTGTTGTAGCATTTACTTGAACCAGCCACCAGTGATAACAGATTCATGCAACCACCTTGCTAACTTGAAGTCCCCTATAGCTGATCAATTCATTCACACAGAACTGTTGTAATACGTGGACCACCTGTAGCTAAATTCTCTCAAAGAAAGATTAGGATTTTTCCTTAAATATTAGTTGTAAAGGACTCAGAAGGGTTCGAATTTCCTCATGTATTAAGCATAGACTTATCGCTTTGTAATTTTGAAACTTATTTCCCTATTTTTAATATGAAGACCATGTGTTTTATGGATATCTGAAAGAGCTTCTTGGATATTTATTGAGCACGCATAACCTGATCAACTGCAGAGGGCCCCTGCATTGAATGAGGTTTTCTTTCATTTTGTTTTGCCTTTTCTAGTTAAACTGTAAATTCATCATAATGTTCATAATCATTTTGGTACTAACCTTGTTTATAATGCAACTTTTATCATTTTATCACTAATGCAGAATAGCTTCTTTTAGTGCATAATAGTTTCTTCTTGCTTAATTTCTTTATAGTTTTTATCAGCAGTTAGAAGTTAAAATTTAGTAGTATAATTTAGTTTATTTCATTTACTACTTTACTAGTCTTTTAATTTTCAAATAGACTGACCAGTGTCATTACTATTCTTGTCATTTTATTTCTAGATTAGTGACTCATGGTGTTAATTAATGTTTCTGAAGAGCCCTTCTAGTTGATATCTAATCTTAAACTAAGTGGTTGAATACTTCATTCATGCAATGAGTCTTTTCTGCATTCCTACATTTGTTTTCTCTTAGAATAATGAAGTACATAAATCCTCAAATGTCATCACAAGGAGATTTTCTCCCAAAATTGAGAGGCAAGGTAATTAAGTATTTCATTTAGCTTTGTTTCTATGATAGATTAGACACTAGTTCTAATTTCACTTCCAGTTTTTGAAGATCATGATTTGGGAATAATGATAAAGCAAGAATAGAAACTATGTTTTCATTTCTTGCTTAAACTTTGCTCTCAAGTCTTCCTTAAGCTCTTTTGTTTCTTATCTTTATATTTTTAGCAGTCTTTACAGAAGTTAGATTTATGATTTTGATAGTTACATTGTGCATCATTAGGGATTAAAGGACCCAAAAACCCCAAAACAACATAAAACATAAAAACATTGAAGTAAAAAGGGTCATCTAGCACAAACAGTGCACTACACTTCATCAGTTTACGATACCCGGATTGATAATTTATGTAGAGCAATTTAGGACACTAAAGTGACCAAACATGCATGTGATCCCATCCATTGACACGCTCACCGAAGTGAAATCAAAGAACCAAGTTTGACTGGAGATGGACATGTACCTCGAGTAGTTGATGTGCATAGCCACCAACACATATTTATAGTTGAGCGCACACACTATGCAATAATATGTCACTGGTCTAGATGCACTCAAGACCATGATGTGCATGCTATCTTACGAGTTGGAAACAAGTGCCAAATTAGTGTACCTAGATGTAACAGAGGCAAGATTTCACTTTCAAAAGGATGTCACCATGGAGTACATGGACACTATAATAGACTCCAAGCTTGGCATCAATTCATTGCCATCGGTCACCAAGAGGATGTCGATGAGTTAGTCTTCCCACAACTATTTGAGTCTCAGTGATGTCTTGTATGGCTTACCCAAGCCCATTTTTGTCTCACATGGGTACATGTGCAGATTGTATTGTAAACATGTTGTAAAGTGAAAGACCAAGTGTTAATAGTAGAATGTAAACAATCATTTGTAATTTGAAGAGTCATGAGGGTAGTTGAAGAGTCACAAAGGGGAATTTCAAGGGTCACCCCACCCTTTAATATATATAGATCCTCATAACTCATTGTATAGGATTTTGGGAGCCAAGCTTTTAATAGGCTTAACTTAGAGAAATCTTGGAGTGTATTGTAAGGAGCTTTGGCTTCTCCACAGTGCAGAGAGAGTACATCTCTTTGGAGGAGCAGGCGGCAGTGACTGTAACATTCTGCTTTCGGGGCTAGTGGCTATCATGGTTGTATGTATGATTGGATCTTTCACTCCTTTAATATAACAAAGCCAACACGTTTCATGCATATATTTTTATTGTATTTCAGATATCTTGGTTATTCTAACGATGTATGTAGTTGTAATTTATGCATGCATGTATGGACTATTCTGTATGTGTTTGTATGAATCTTATCGAAGTGTGTTGTTGGCATAACTCACCACTTTGGATTGTCAGCTATCCTGCTTTCCATCTCGTGTTTTCTGGCATCTCGTGTGTTCCCTTTCAAGATGTGTGATATCACATGCTTCTAAGGGGCGCACTCTTCTCCCCTTCCATGTGTTAGAGCCTTTCATGCACCTTACTTGACTTGTTGCAAGGTCACACCCTTACTTCCAATAAGGACATCTTGATTACCTTTTTGCACAACCACAGTCAAGGTTATACCGTACTACCCATTTCTGGGACTCCTACTCCAAACAATTTGAGGTCTAGTTGGGACTTTTTACCGGGGATATCCCCTAACATGTTGGCGGGTCCAACACCATCAACAAGATGATAACCTCACCCACTCTAACCATCCATATTCTGGTTAAGGAAACAATATTCCAAGAAACTCCCATGTTCATATTCCTAAAGTTGGCAGATCTTCCCAGCTCGGTATTGAAAAAACTTGTAAAATTTCTTACGATCACATCTAGGCCATCTTTCCTACAACTCGTAAGTTTGCAAAGGCTATCAAACTGATTCCTGGAGTATACAATATGCCTTCTTTTCCAAAGAAGAGCATGACCACTCCTACTGGGATAATGGTTTTGATAGTTGAAGATCTGGTTCTCGCCACTCTTGAAGAACTAGTAGAGACTACAGAAAGCACAGAGAAACTAGAAAAACCTCCATCTTTTGACAAAGTTGATGTAGATAACACTGTACTCTCTGGGGATACTTTCTGTGGGATAGTTGGTGAAGAATAAGAAGAATATCCATCAGACTCTAATGAAGAGGAGGATCATAGAGATGAATATATAACAGACCAAGATCTGGATTGGATGAGTCATGGTCCACTCATACTACCGGGTGTGTTAGACAAGATGCCGAGGCACTCAGATAAGTTGTTAATAAAGTATGACCCTGACAAAGCAGTGAAGGTAGAAGACCACTTGGACAATTTTTACCTGCATCTGAAAATGATTGAGGTATGTTATGATGATGTTTCATGTATACATTTTTGTGTACCTTAGATGGCAGAGCAACTGTATGGTATCAAAGTCTTCCTCTGAACTCAATCCAGAATTGGAGGAGTTTTAAGAAAATGTTTCTTGAGAATTTTGCAATGATAAAACCCCTGCCATGTTGTTAAGAGAGCTGGGTAGTCTTAAGATGGATAAGAAATGTAAAGTGAAGGATTTCTATTAAAGTTTTAATTGTATATTGAATAGTACACAGACACAAAACCTCATGAATCCATCACTAGTGATTACTACACATCTACCTTACTGACAAGCATTGTTCAGTTTGTAAAGAGAACCATGATGCCAACTTTGGCTGAAAACTACAAAGACGCAATTTCAATTGAAAAGGACTTGCATGCGATTGGAGTCATCACAAATGATGAGCCATCAAAGGAATCCAAAGACATGGGCAAAAGGTCTCAGGCATCTGTAAGTAAGGCTAAGGAGAAGGAATCAACCGATCTTGAGAGCTTGACCCGCACTATCAAGTCTCTATCAAATAACTTGGTAGAGTTGAAACAGAGGTCAATCAAGATCACCGTGAGAAACAAGACTCCTATATTCAATGTTCTAAGAAGGGTTGCTAACTCTTGCAGCAACAACAAACAACTGGCCAAGTTTGTGCAGAGCTTGAACATTGTGATGAATGTTGAGAGTATGGGCATGGATGAATATTGTTCATTTCATCAAGAATATCATTAAGAAAAAACATGCCCTCAATGGAACCACAACAGGAGCGCTCTAGATGCACATTTAATTTATACAGTGATTTCAGATGAGTAGAATGAGCTAGTTGAAGATAAGGAAGAGAATGATGCAACCAAAGAAAATTTGAGTGTCAGACACACAGTGAATACATTTAGGTGCATTTATGCAGCTGAAAAGAAGAGTGTCGAAGAACAACCACCGAGTGAGGCCCCGAACCAAAAGAAGAATAGTCAATACAACTTGAGAAGCCAAGGGCTAGTCGCCATACAAGAGTTGATAAAGCAGAATTTGAAAGAGCACTTGTTAAGGAAGATTATACCACCCATCAACTCAACCTAGAATAGTCAAAGGAAGTATAAAAATGTGGCTACAAAGAAAAATTCTTTCTCGAACAGCAAAAGTAAGCCCATCATTCCGCAAGTAGTAGATAAAGAGACTCCTTTAGATACTTTGACAATGTATCCCATGCTTGACTATAACATCATTGAAGACATGAAGAAATATCACATGCACATTTCTCTCTTTAAAATTACAAGGATCATGAGCCAACAAGAACTACTTATCCACGCTCTCAAATATCCTGCCTCACAAGCAAGAAATTCTCTCATCTTGGGACTTCTCTTGAGGCAGGCGCCCTCTAAAGTCCTAAAGCACCTTATCCCTCTCCCTTTGCTTTAAGTGAATTTAATAGCAACCGCGAAAACGGTTTGAGCCGGAACCCTCTGCGCCTATAGTCCTCCCTTTATTGAAGTCGGATCAAGAATTCCATGCGAACATCCGGAGATATACACATATGTAGGAGGAGGCACACCAAAAGCGGGTAACAACACTTCTTCACAGAAGGGATCTAGTGAGTCCTTTGGTCCCCTGTATTGTTGGCTTAATGATTTAACATTAAATTCTAACACACTCTACCCTCCATTTTTGTTAACATTTGAAATTTTTAATTACAATGTGCACAATTGCTTAGTCCATTATGGTGCATATGTAAACATAATCCCTTTATTTGTAGCGAAGAAAATTAATGCAAGATGGGAGAAGACAAATGCATAGATCATTCAGCTAGATAGGAGTCTTGTCCATGCTATAGGTGAACTCATAAATGTTCTTATCCACTTATCATACGACCAATGAGTTCACCAGTGTATAAATATATCAATTGTGGATATTCCAAAAGTGTACGATGTTGTTTTGAGCAGAGACTAGTCTAGGAAACTACACGATTATTTCTCTACGGACTGGTCAGTTTTGTGGCTTTTGTACAAGGGAAGAAACAATCAAATCTGGGTAAACTCAGAGCCATACATGAAACATACTGTCACTCCCTTCGAGGGAAAAAAAGAGTCAGTTCCTTCACAGATCTCATCTTTGGAAATTTCTTTTTAGAAATTGATTTGGTGTGCTACCTTCCCTAGCCATCCCCAATCCCACTTGACACATAGTTGGAATTGTGGAAATTTCAGAAGCGTAACATGTTCTGTTGAGCAAACTGGTCCAAAAAACTACAAGGCTATTTTTATATGGATAGGTCATATTTTTGGTTTCTGTACAAAGGCATAAATAATAAAATTTGGGTAAACTCAAAACCATACATGAAACATATTGTCACTCCCTTCGAGGGAGAAAATGAGTCAGCTCGCGGATCTCATTTTTAGAAATTTATTTTTAGAAACCCATTTGGGGTGCTACCTTGCCCATCCATCCCTAGTCCGACCTAACACATAGTTGGAACTCCTTCCTAGTCAAACTGGTGAAAATGACATTTGTACAATAAGTAGTAATCATAGTAGTAGTACTAGTGTAGTGCATGCTCCTTATACATATGATGTTTGGATTTTGTATTTTGATAGTTTGAAGATGCATGAGAGATCTGAAGCTGATTGTGGTTTAGTAGACCCGTGATAGAGAAAACATATGATCTCAATCTGCTTGGAATTCGTGTGCATGAATAAAATCACAAAATAAAAAGCATTCATCTTGGGCTTACAAAGGGAAATTGACCTCAATGTTAGGATCCTCAAAGCTGTAGGTGATTCTAAAATTTTCATACAATAGATGCACATGTTGGGTAGCAGAAGCCCTGCGCAACGATTAGGAGGCTTGAAGCCAGACATTTTGGGTAACGTTAGGGTAAAGACTCCGCTGAAAGCGCGGAGCACGAATTATAATAGGTTAAGTCAAAGGGTAGTTCACCCGAAAATAATGAAAAGAAATGTAAATAGAGTTAGCCCCCGCAAGGATCATGGGCTAGGGAAGGGTATAAATAGAGCGAGTTTCTATGGGTAGAGGGAGTAGAGTTTTGATAGTTAATCTGGAATATGGAATGTAATGGGTTTATGAGGAAGATAGTCTGAAAGCATCTGTAAGTCTGAGTCAAGGGTTGGGGTAGTAGGTAGAGGCTCTGCAACTGTGTGCGTAGAGGCCTGGAAAGTCTGCAGTTGTGTGCATGGACCCTTGCAGCTGAGTGTGCAGGGTAGATCTGAATGTATTGAGGATAAGTGGAAATAAAGATAAGTTTCTTCTAAAATTCTGTATTCCTTCTGAGCTGTCGCAAATCTGACTTTCATAATAGTTGTTTAATTTAATCTGCTTATTGCATGAATGAATGTAAATCTGGGTTCATTTTAATGTGTGAATCAGTTGTGTTGGTTAAATGTTTACTTAAAGATCCTATTGAGTTGTAACTGCATCCTCCAATAGAATAGCTCACTAATAAGAAAGATATAATAAATCTGGATCTGTGTGAATACTGAGTAGCGCGTAGCTTTCAACTAGTGCAAAACCTCCAGACCACACCAAGACATCCCTAGGGTGTGGAAAACTGGTTCCAACACCCTCCCTGCTACCTCAGGTGAGACTTCATTTGCGCTATGCGAGTTGTTACCGAAAGGGTCGGTAGCTGCGGGATTTGTTTGGCTAAATAACTTTTCCGAACCTGGGTCAGGCCCATATAAGCCAACAAATGGTTCTGTTTCCAGGACCAGGATCTACCTAAGGGGTTTCTAATGTGGGAACACTGGAATCCTATGAAGAAAGAGCTTGAATATTGGTGGGATCTGAAGCTTCACGAGTCCATGGTTCAGGAAAACAGAAACTCGCAGAAATCAGAGGAACAGTGGTTGGATCGCTATATATTCATGGATATACATGAGATCTTCTTCTTAGAATTTCTAATAGAATTATACAAGTGGATCGTGAAGTTTGCTGATAGCATGGGGAGGTGCAAATTAGACCAATCAATAGTGTGGACTCCAGAACTGGTGCACAGGCTGGAAGCCACCAAAGATAGACTTGCACGTGTGGTAGACCACTGGTTAGATCGGATCATAGGGGGATTTATCACTGAATTCGCAATAGATACGTCCATAAGTTATAGCGAAGCAAAAAGGCAATTTCTCCAAGGACTACGTGTTAGGTACATCAAATCACTGAATACTTGGATTAAGATGCTATTGTGCGAAAAAAAGATCTTGTGCATATATTGATGTCTGGAGTAACGCAGAGCGGGAGGGGTTATCAAAGAGCAGGATAAGCAGAGAACAACCCTTTGATATCTATCTCATGGGAAAACCAGGAGGATCTCACTAGGTTCTCGCCAGGAAGTGTGGTCTGATTGATTAAAGAATGCTTCCCACTGATACCACCTCCATCTACACCACCATGCACTTCACCCACGTCGAGTCCATCCACACCAACACCACCTCCACCCCCTCCACCACTGAAAGCTAGGATGGTGATTGCAGTCAAGTTACCAACATTTCAGGGTGTAGGGAATGAAGAGCCAAGTCAATTCTGGTTTGTGATAAAATCTGTATGGGACACGCAAGGCATAATAGATGAAAACATTAAAAAGGCCATGCTAGGTAGTGCACTAGAAGACTGCGCATTGACATGGTACATAAAATACTCAACCGACCATCTGAATGAAGGAATAGTGGCGATCTAGGACGTGCTTAATAAAGAGTTTGGCCGACCAAAGTCTAAAGCCCAGTCGGTCATTGGGTTCAAGGAGATGGCAATGTTGCCTGGTGAAACTCCGTGGGATCTGGACCAAAGGTTAAAGAGTACTATTCACAAAGCTAACATGACTTTGACAGATGGGCAGCATTGCATGTGGTTTGTGGTGTCATTAACACCCCATCTGAGGATGGATTTGTCACAACATAAGATGTCAACCCAAGCCGAGGCACTAGAAACATCAATGAGGTAACACATGACCCCAATACTAGACCCAGGGTTGGGAATTTAGTAAATCGATGCGCAACTTCAAAACTTGAGTTTGGAAGTGAAAATCTTGAAGCAAGGAAGAGTGTCCCGACCAGAGGTATGCCTGGAGGTAGGTTGTATTAAATTAAGAGCCAAGCGCATGACAAGGACCATTGTCCTGTCTTCGCGAACTATCTAGCAGGAGGAGGTCTGATGCCATTAAAATTAGAAGTACGAGTAGGACCAAGTGTCATGCCTACGCTCTGGTGCGTGATTTTCCAGGTGGGAGGGAAGTATGCAACAGATAACTGCCACCTCTTACAAAAGTATAACCAGACCTCATAGTAGTTGTATTGCAACTATTTTCAATCGGTAGGACACGATGAGCGAACGTGTCGAAGTTATGACTTAATGCTAGAGAGAACCCCAACCTACTGGGTGCAGACTAAAGTACGGAGAGGATTTCAAGGACGTGGCTGGGGAAGAGGATTGGGGTCTGGATGGGGTTGTGGACAATTAATTTGTTATAATTGTGGAGGATAGGGACACTACGCTCGTGACTGCATGAACCAAACCAGGATCTCATGCCCCTACTGTGAGCAGTTTGATCACGAATTGGTAGACTGTCCAACCTTAATTGCCCAATTGAGTGAAAAAGGAGTTCTCCAATCTCCACCAACCCAGAATATCTAGATGATGTGTGCGGAACCTTGCGAAGAGGACCCTAGTATAAATATGGTACTAAGAAGCGGCACAACTATAGGAGGGAATGAAGACGAGAAGAGGTACAACCTACCTATGCAGGAACATAACACTGCGCCAAAACAGGGGAAGACGGGGCAAGAGAAGCTCAGGGGAGCTTTGTGAAAGTTTCTACCCTAGGTAGGAGGGATCAAATGGAGGCAGGATTGGACCCCTCCATGATCACTACCTTTCTTGAAACTTGCATGAAATTCCTACCCGATCGTATGGTTGTTCAAGGATTGTAAGAACTAATCACCAAGTGCGTTGGATCTGTTAGCCTCCTGCTGCAGCAGGTTACTCATATTTCATGATGGACATTTTTACAGGCCAAATATGTCATACTTTGCATGCTGCAATGCTCCATATTTGCTTAACAGTCTCCAAGCGAAGAAGGCCACTCAGAGTTCATTTAATTGCCTTCCAAATTTTTGAGAAGTTATCCCGGTACCGCCAAGTTTCAGATAAAGGGAGGCCCAAACAGCTTAATCTTGGTCTCCCTAGGTTTAAATTTCTGTTTTAGAATATAGAGAATGTAAAACTATCCAAACAGCTTAATCTTGGCAAATTCTTAGATAGGTAGAGAATCAAAGGAGCCCAACAGCTTAATCTGGTCCCGCGGATGAAATAAGGGTTGTCTGTAGATAGGAAAGCATGAAAAGAAAAAATGGAATGATGGGTTTGCAAGTCTAAGTGCACCCAAATCAAAAGAAGAAAAAATGTTAGGTAAGTAGGCTGGGTAGCTAGTTTGAGGTTGCTGAATCTTAATTGCTGATTAGTTCCAGATTTCCAGGCGTCATCTTTACTCAGGATACAATCAGCAGGCAATTCTATGCGAAGAGCTCAAAAACAGGTATAACTAACTCCCTTTATCCATTTTTCCCCAATCATTAACTAACTTCCCTAAAAGAGGTCAAGATCTGCTTGATACCTCTTAAGTTCCATCATTTTCATAGCATTTGCTTGGGTGAAGATCTGCTTTACTCAAACTTGTTCCATACTCTCTCTGAAAAAGGTTCTATCCCCTTGTAACAGCCTAAGGTCTCCTGAACTTAGCGCTTTCTTACCATCTCCATATTAACTACTAACATTATTATTTAGCTCCCTATATTTTCCCATCCCCCAACTAATTATGTAAATCATCCCTATGTAAATATCCCTCCCTGGTTGAAAAATAACCATAAGTACCCCCGGGAATTGCTCAGTTTACCTGAAACTTAGCAAGAACCCTCATGCTACCCCTTCAAGCCATTTTCCAAATACAATGGACTCCTTCCAGAGTATAAAATCCCGTTGAGGTGATCGGACCCCTTCCGAAGCCTCAAATGCCTTTCACACCCACTTACTTACTCCTTCCGACCGCAACAAACCCCTTGCTGACTTCCTTAACACTTCGCAGACCATAGAAAGCCAGATCGCATCGCAAGATCGCAGTATCCTCTCCATGCAATTTATGACCCATACGTCACCACCCGATGCAATATCGCGATATCGGCGGTCGGCGGTCGCAAGTGCCAAATGTCCAACTAAAACACCTTCCTGTTCCCCGCCGATGTGATATTGCGATCGCATCGGAAAAGTTCATCGCATCACTTTAGTATCAGCACCTCGCCATGTCATTCTGTACCAGGGACCCACCACAGGTTGACGTCATCCACCGTACTGCTAACATCATGGTGACGTCAGCAGCCAGAAAGCCAAAAATTCACGCAGGAAGAGAAATCGCACGTCGGAGCTCTAGAACAAGAAACAGAGGCAGTTTTCGATGCGCGATTAGCGCAAAGCGCTAATCGCGCATCGCTACGGGAAATAGGCCATTTCGGGGAAGCTTTGGGGAATATTTTGATTCCTTAGCCCGTTGTGCGCCGAAAAAGCCCGAAAATCGCTCGATCGTGCCAAATTGATCCGGTTTAAAGACAGCAGAGGATCAATGACAGAGTTTAAAGTGTATCAGATTAAATCATCAAGTAGAAGCGTGTCAAAGAGTATCAGTAGGCGGCGGAAGCCATCAATGTAGCGGCAAAGAGTATCAGTGAAAATCTTAAGCAGCAGCCCAAAGCAGGAGAACATTTAATACCTTCCAGCAGAGTCAAAGAAAGAGGGTGAAGCCACTCAAAGCCCTCAAATCATAATCATTGCACATTTAACTCGCACCAAAACAAAGCTACAGATCCCGAAGCACAATCATCCTAGCAGCACCACATCAAGCCTCCAAGGGCCACATTGTAGTCTTTTCTGATTCAGCTGCCTCTAGCGCAGCCAAAAGGACTTACCTGCATTTAATTCTAGCAACACTTAGATTTTTGAAGAGTTTTTCTAGCAGACCTATTTAGGTCAATTGTAATGAATGTCTTTCCGATATTTTGCTTATATATACCATCCTGAACAATGTAGTGAGGGGTTGGTTGGTTGGTAGGTTGGTTAGTTAGTGAGTCGAAAACATTGCTTAATTTTCTTCCCAGCATTTTCTCCAAGCAGAGACCCACACTGTAACTGTCATACTTTCTATAATCAAAGATTGTTGAAAGCTTGGATTTCGAAACTTCTTGATGTGTTCAATTGGCCAAGGAGTGATTACGGAATTCCTGTGTTTCTACATGATTCAATAAGTGTTTCTCTCCTCTGTTAATTTTCATGTTTTTACCACCGTTCCGCCTTCTAAATTGCAGGAAAAAAGAATAGCTTAAGATTTGTTTCACTACACCTTAAGTTCAATTTCTGCATTTTTCTATGTTTTCATCAGCAATAGCTATGAGCATGTATACTTAAATGATCTTGTTTACGCTATTTCTTTCACATATGAATGAATATTTAGGAATTCTTAACTGCTCCTAGATCACCATTCATCCATTTCTCCTCTTTTTCAACATGATGAAATGATTCTCCTTTGCCTTTAATCCTTGATTTCCATCATTCCATCCCTCCAATAGACTGTTAATTGTATCATGTGTGGCTATCTCGCTCCTTAATCCTCTTGTGACCAAGAAGACGCAATAGCAAGCCTTAATCCATGACTCCACGCCCAATGATTTAAAACTTATTACACCTTACCTTGCCTCTTTGCTTGAGATTTCTACCTTCTATCCAAACCCAAACAAACAAAAACCCCTAAGCCAAAAGCTAGCCTAAAATCATCAACAAAATTGTATCATTAATGAGAGAGCCCTCTCTGATTGCAGGTGGGCTAGAAGCTGCAATCCAAAGATTGGTTTGTGGTTACCTCAGCCGTATCCCTATAAGGAGCCTAGGGACAACCTGAGTGATAACATAATGGCGACCCCGCTGGGGACCTCCTCAGATAAATTCATTAAACCAGTCTGCAGCCCTACAGAGGAAGAAACCGACCTGTGAAGGTCTCGGTCGACCTGTGTTGTTGCGATTTTCAGAAACATTCCCAAAAAATATATTAGAAGTTGGCTCCTAAGAAACAAATGCGTAATACACGATCAAATCCTGATCCAAACAGCCCACCTGTTGTTGAAAATCCAAATTTAATTCCTAACATCATTAGAAAACAAAAGCAAAAAGAATACCAAGCTGCTACTAGTCCTGAAATAGTTCAGCCAATCGGTGTACCAACCCCTGTCAAAGTTTTATTCCGGTCAACCCCGAGTTCCCCTGGCTCATCACCCCCTTCTCCAAGTAACTCCTCTACACCTCTATCTCATATTCCCACTGCCACTACTACTCCTTCTACCCCAGTTATTCATGTGATCCCTGCTGCTGTAGGTGCTCCGCTTATCCCCGTCATCATGGCCAGATATGCGCCATTACAATTACCTAATAATCCCGGGGCTATGCCTCAGGACTACCAATCGAAAATCACTTATTTTGATGGCACAACCTCCTACACCGCCCTACAGCATACAAAGAAAATGCAGGATTATTTCGAGAGTTATGAGATTGATGATGAGAGTGTAAGAATGAATATTTTTGTCCAAAGTTTGACCGGTGATGTCAGAACCTGGTTTAGGGCGCTTCCACCCAATTCTATAGCAAACATTGAAGCCTTATACTAGACATTCATTAACAGATGGGAGAAAAAGAAAGACCCCCTGCACATACTGTCCGAGTATGATACTATCAAGAGAGGACCTGGGGAAGCTGTTCTGGATTACTGTGCCAGATTTAACAATGTTTACAATGCAATACCACCAAATTTAAGACCTCCACTTGACCTCGCGTTATACAAATTCCCGGATGGCTTTGATGCCGAGATGGCGTATCAATTAAGGGAAAGAGCCCCTCAAAGCCTCGCAGAAATGCAAGACACTGCAGTGAGCGTTGAAGCAAATCTAATAGCTAAAAGAAACAGAACTAAAACTGAGTGAAGAACCACATTCAAAGAAGAGCCCTCCTCCTTCGATCAGAAGTTAGATGCTGTCATTAGTAGCATGCACATACTGGGAGACAGAATAGACAATGTTGAGAGGAAAACTTCATGGGAGGGTCAACAGCCCAATGCCATAAGGAACCCAAACTTCAGAAAAACCCAAAACTCAAACGTTGGTAGGGCCAGTCCAGACCACGATATTAGGCCTCCTTTTCAAGAAAACTACGCGGAGGCATCTACATCCGCTGAGCCCACAGATGGGCCGCGTATGAACCTGATAGATTCAAAAAACAAACAACAAATCTTCCTCACGGAAGAAGACCGACCAGACCTTGATACAAAACAATTCCGCACCAAATCGGGAGAGTCCTTTGACTTTAAACAAGGATATGACACTGCTATATACGAGGTACACAAGCAATACAGATTAAGAACAAGGACTGTTGATGTTCCCCCACCTAGCAAAACAAAAGATAGCAAGCATCTCAACAAAATTAAAGGGAAGATCACCAACAATCAACCAGCTGACGGCCCTGTCCCAAACCCTCATCAGGTTACTGTGGAGGATGTAACAGATACACATTCTCCTATTGAGCAGCCTCTACCCCCCTCCTATCCGAAAGAAGACCTGAAGAGAATTCTCGGACATCTTCCCAAAATAGAGATACCACAAACGGTCATACACCGTGATACTGACATTCCAAAAGAGAACATAGAGAGTATGCCTCAAAAAGAGAAATTCACCACTGTCAACGCCAAGAACTCATTGGAAAAACCATTTAGTTTAGAAGCAGAGATTGGAAAAC